>JABFPM010001056.1:0-22843 GCA_022817325.1 Idris sp. 1 HC-2018 | reverse complement strand
CAAAGTCAACAAACAACATTTTTGTGACATTTATTTTTTAAATAAATTGTTGAATATTGAAATAAAAAAGCTGAACACGCGTGTTACGTGCATGTAACACGTATGTACAACATGCATGTAGCATGCATGTATATTTCATACGTGTAACTTACATGTTACATAAATGTATAGCATGCGTGTTAAACACGTGCTACATGCATGTAAAATGCATGTTTTTTTCACAGGACACTGTAAACTATTGTACTTGCAATGCGCACTTTGCAATATCTAGACTATTAATTTTTTTACATATGTTCAGTGAATTCCGCACGTTGTTTTATTTTTTATTAAAATTGTCGTTGCCGACTATTTTCCCTTTTTTAAAAAACTGTATCACATCGAACTTTCAGAAATCCTGTTTATTAAACTATTAGACTAAATAACAAAATAACGTAACAGTAAATTTATATAAAAACGATCACATTCAAAACTGTGTACATAATAAGAATTTCTTTGAAAAATTCTAATTAATTTTCTTTAAAGTTAAATCACTTTATCTAATTTCTAGAATTAAGAAAAAAATCAAGCGATGTTCTTTTTTTGATAATAACTTAAATAAGCAAATTCAAATTTATCAGAAAATTATTTGCCAATTTTCTTGATCAGAGCCGTTCCCTTTTTTTCAATTGAGTTGCATGAAATTAATTGTAAACGTATAAAAATGTACAACATTTAAATAAGAATAAGGCGATGAAACAACGTCGCATCGTACACACAATAGGTGTATATGATTCTTTAAGCGACGGCTAATTACTGTCCGAGGTCCATTACGGCGGTACAAAATAAGGTTGAGAAGCTTCTTGGCGGCACCTTAGTCCTCGTCATCATCGCCATCAGCACTATACTCATCATCATCATTGTCGGTTCTTTTCATTGCCGCTTGTTGTCCTGCTCACACCGCCAATGAATAATCTTACGCGCCGAGGTGGAGCTTTGTTTTCACCTAATTTGGCCCCTCGTTCCTGCGCTGCCACTCCTCAGACCTACCGGAATAAGCGGCTTCCAATACACCACCAGCTTGAAACTTGTCCAGTCATCGACGTCTGATCAAACTAACTCGGATAGGATCACCCATAAACTTGGCCTCTTCCTTTTTCGCTGTTTTCCCATTTGTCGGCTTCTTTTTATTGCTCCTCCATTCAACATCTCGAATTTGGAATATGTCACTTGTAACCAATTTGAGAGGAGAAAAAAAACAATTTATAACTCATAACATTTATTTGCAGCTACAAACTCATCCTCGGGGTTAATTAAGAGCTATTGTGGGAAAACTTTTGCTCATGCATGTTATTATATGCTATAATGATTATTTCTTTTTAATGATTTTTACATGAAAAGGAACGTCAGTTATTGAATATACCTTTATATAGATTTAGAATAATGTTTTGTTCGATCCATGGATGTCATCTGTAAGCAATATGCTGCTTTTTTATGATGATTGAGTAATATTGAATGAGTAATAGTGTTTTTCACACATGTTACAGTGAGGTATGAAATTATCGCATCAATCGATTAATTTATATATTTAACAAATTGTGTGTCATTTACTTTGAAATGCAGCAATTAAATTAAAAAAATGTATGTACAAATCGTAATAAAAAAAACGAAAATATGATTTGTTCCAGCAAAAATGTAATATGAAATAAAGATATTACAATAGTAAACTTTTTTTTACTCTGAATCTTTTATATCTGAATGAAAATTTAGAAAATCAAAATCTTCACATGTTTTCTTCTTAAAATAATTTCATAGAAATCTAACAATCTTCGGACGTATTTTATATTAAGTGTAGACTTCAGAGATAACATTTGTTTTAAAAAAATAGTTTTTGACTATTTCAAAAATTTCGTAAACTCAAAAATCGTTTTACCAAAAAACTAATTATATTGTTATATTATCCAAGTAAAATTACTATAAAACATGCATTTTTGATTATTTATATTAATATTTTTATGTAAATGAAAATTAAAATACAGACTATCTTAAGATATTTTTTATTAGTTTAAATTAATGTTTTAAAAAAATTGAGATTTCTATTGATAAATCTTAAATATTGATTTAAAAATCAGTTTGATATAAAAAAAGCAAAAACTTATTAATCTTTCGAAGCGTTTAAAATGAACAGCAAGAAATAAAATATATTATTCAGTTTACATAATATTACATTAACTTTTTATGTTTATCATTATAAAATTATAAAAAAATGATAAGAAACTACGTTAAATAATTTATTAGAAATTACAAATTGAAATACGCTATCAAAAAACTTTCATTTTTTAAAAAAGTTGAATTAAAAATACATATAATTAAAAATTGAAAAAAACGAGAGAAACAAATATGGAATGATTTGAATCTTCTTTGCACAGTGAACTTCGTCTAGCTTCACTGATTTCTCTATATTACATGGTGCCTATTGAAACATAATTTTTTCATTCATTTATCTAAAAACAACTCACCGTTCTCACGCTATAAAACTTTTTTCTATTTGAACAATAAAAAAAAACTTTTTATCCCTAGAACAAAATGATAAGAACCAAATAGATAAGACTTCTTTTTTCAAACTAAAAAAAACTTTTTCAGATTACAAATTTTGCCTGCATCAGAAGACGATTAATAAATTGCAAGGATGGCAAGGAAATCAAGAATTTCTAGGTCGCCGCACGCGTGTATGAGTTAATTAGCTTCTGGAATTGGATCGTTAAAAATAGAATAAGATGAAAATTTGCACCGCAGGCTACCGAAGGATGTGCTGCAAACAAAAAAGACGCACGATATCACACAATGTGTTCTAATTTTTGATCCCTTTCTCTCGCCGCTCGCCATCTCGCTTTTGCTTCTGTATATTTTTTGCATTGCCTTTTTTTTCTTTTGCCTTGTTGCAGACATTGTGAACTGTTCACACCCCTTCTTTCTTCTCGTGTTTTTGCCGCCAAGCAGGCGAGATATCTTTCGAAATGCATGAATGAAGGCAAGGGAATCATTAATTAAAATTTTGAGCTGCTGATCTTGCCCTTAGCAAAACTTGCTCCAATTTGATTTAAAAATGTATTTGCAAAAGAACATGCAATACAAAAATTAAACTCAATGAACTTTGAATTAATTTTTTTCTGAAAATATTTTTGCCCTTTGAAACAATAAGTCAATAAGAAATGGAAAAAAGAAACAATAAAGGAATTGAACGGACGTGTCGGCGCTGTTTGTAATGTGAGATTAGCGTCCACGTGTGTGCTTGCACACTTAATTCTCGGTCACGTTCTTCTTGAAGTGTAATTTGAAAAGTTTTGCGACTTGTGATCGAATTATAATAGGCACGACTGGTATTACAAAACTCTTTACCGTAATAATCTCTTACGTTTGTGATACATATTTTGTACTAATTAAATAAATAATCAAAATTCAATTACAGCTCTAGGCAAGATGTCTGCGCGAGGTAAAAATTGCGGCTGGCAATTTCTGTAAAATAATTGACTGCAAAAATGTGGCAATCTTCTCATACAACACGCTTGGCCTACGATGACTCCAACACAAAAAAGCTGATGTGATTTTGTGAACGGTACTGACCGTCTCTTCGAGAGAGAAGAATTTGTTGGATAAAGTTGAAAAGCACATTCTTGTTTGTTTTATATTTGGTTAAACGTGTAGTTGTACACGTAACCGTGGGAAATTATTGGGCAAACAAAACGTACATTTGTTACGTAAAATAAGTAATTTAAGTTACGTCATCGCATGTTCAATTTTTATGAAAAAAAGTTCGTGTGTTGTGTTCTTGCTTTTAAAAATGTGCTAGTTTCAAGGATCAACCTGGGTATTGTTTTATTTATTTTATTTATATGTAGAAAAATGTATTTCTTAAAAATGTTCAATCATGAGAATTTATTTTTCTTTCTAAACATTGTATCGCAGTAATAACAAACATGACTTGAACACAAACGAATGATTCTGTATAAGTAATAATGCGTCTGTTAAATTATGAGTTAATAAATTGAAAGTGATCAACGTTGTCTACTTAATAATGGAGTCATGATCATGACACAGGAAAAATTTCAATTGCAGGACGTTCTCTTACGAACCGCAGCTAATCTCGTAAGAGAGTTCACTGCTCACATATGTAATAAAAATAATTTAGAAGACTTCGAAATAATTAAAAAAAAAAATAACAAGCTGAGTATAAAAATTGCCAGCGTTTTTATATCCAGCCAAAAAAAATAACTTTTCCAACTTTTAATAATATCAGATGAAAGAAAAAGTCAGGTAAACTTAATTTCTGTTAAGAAAAAATAATTGACAAATTTTTACTATGGACTCAAGAAATCTTTTAAAATATGAATTCGGCATTTTTATACAGAAAAGAAAAGTTTGATTTTTCGCATCTAAAACTTTCTTAAAAGTTTTTTATATGAAAATGTCTGAAAAGTTGAAAATTATTTCAGATTTCTTCAAAGTTTCTTTTCAGCAAAAATGTATTAAAATCTGGAGTTGATTCTGTGAAAAATTAATTTGTTTTCAAACTTAATAAGAGTTTATTATATTACTACACAAATATTTGAATATTTATTAAATAGATAGTAATACAGCTGTAAATGTGCCTAAAAAATGTAACGAAAAATGACTTTATTAATTACATCTGAAGAATCGCGACAGTATATAAACACGCAATGTAGTTAATTTTACAGAAATAAAAGTTTATAGTAACTTTTGCGTTTCGCGTCGCAAATGACTTGTGTAGAGCTGACCTACCGCAGTCCTGCCCAATTTAAAGCGTCATTTGCCATGCATTCGCCGTATTTCGCATCACCCGAGCGTCGCAACGTTTAAGTATCCGTGAGTGCTCTTATGATAAATCACAGACCACACGTGCGCGAGATCCCTTTAGAGTCTGCAGACTCGCTAACGCAATAAACTGCACCCGCACACTGTGGCGATCCCGCGGGACACACTTTTTCTCAAAGCCGACGACAAATTGCGCACGCTCACGAATTATAAACGTCAATTACTTAATCCAACCCGAAATTATTTTGAGTTAATTACTCTCTGTTTGCCCGAAAAAATTAATTGAAATTACAGAGCTCTGAAATTTGGCTGTGTTCTTTTTCTCCCTTTTTTTTTGTTCTCCGGACCTAGAGACTTTCTCACACCAAAATCCAATTTTACAAAATAATATCGAGCGCTGTTAATGGGAAATAGCCGCTGAGTCATACACGGCAGTAAAAAGTTTAGGTAGCACAAAACCAGCATCCTGCTTCGGCGGCGGCCAATGAGAAAAATTCATTTCAACTTTCCTCTTCTCTTTGGATGTACGATCTTGAACCGGAGCTCCACCTTCAATCTTTGTCGTGCAAATTTTTTTTATACCAGGAGAAGAGATCTCATCTCGAGATATATTCTCGATGAAAAATAAAGAGCGCGAAAGTAGGTGGTCCGCTTGGCTCAAGTGGAAAAATGATTGGAGGTCCCGGTCAAAAGTCGTTTGTCTTTTTCTCGCGCGGTCTTTTTTTCCTGATAGTCCAGGTGGTCTGTCCAGGAATCTGGATTTTTTTTACTTTGCGATTGATGTTTCGCGAGAAGTTGCGAAAAAAAGTGATCGACGGAAGCGCGTAAAAGAGACCAAAAGAGTGGCATGACCAAAGTAGGGTCACCAGCTATAGGTCACTGCGATACTATGGGAGAAATTCCTTTGGATGTATTTTGTATAAATAATGTTGGAAAAAATTGTAAAATCCTTGTCTCGAAATTCTGTTGCTTTTTAGCGGCAATCATTATTCATTTCCTGAAGATTTAATTTTTTTGTCAGCAGAGTATTGTTACCGAAAAGTTATTATTGAGGATTATGATAAATATGTATGAGTTTTGATTTATTCATCGTAATGAATATATTTAGTTGTATTCATCGAAAGAAAGTTAGGAACGAAAAATTATGACTTTTCCGTGAAAACTAAATTTCGACGGATTCAGTAATAATAGCGCTCATCATTTTTCTTACACTAAAAATCATGGCCAGCTATAATTTTTTAATTTCAACAGTCCTTTGCAAAATTAACATTCATAATTCATTGTGGGATTCAGTGATTTAAAAATAATTAATAACAAAATGTAACTGTACTCGAAAGGAAGAGTCCATTAAAATTTGAGCGATGGACTTGGGGATGTAAGAATGAAAAAATTTTTCAGTCCAACGTTTTTTTATTTTACATAAAAGTCTGTGCAGAACTTTTTCTGGGATTTCAAAATTATTTTTTTTGCAGAATTTAAAAATCTATAATTTAATTTTTTTCTAATATTATGAACTTACATGTAAAAAAATAAAAAATTATTACAGCTGTACATTATTTGAGGTTTTAATTAATTTTGGATTTCACAATACAACATTGAAAAAATAGTGTACTTTCGAAAAATTATCCATAATTTGTACGAAAGTTTCCCTGAAAACAGCTTCCACTATCTTTTTCATTCATTTGTACCATAAATTATGTAGAATTCCTAATAAAGAAATGGTGTATACTAAAATAACAAACATCTGTCTCAAACACGACTTTTCAAAATAAAATATCATTCGAACTTAACTAAAACTTTTGTTCGAAAATAAAATTAGTCATGCTTTTCCTTCACTGTCAAATAATTGCCTGTCAACTTTTCAAGCCCGCAAGTACAACAAACGTATACAGTTGTTTTCTCAAAACTGAAAATTCTTCATGAATATTCAACTAGAACATCCAACCAAAATATTTTAATATTAAACAAAATCCATATCTTGTTTTCATTGAAAATGAATAAATTTGTCTTAATTTTTCAATGAAAATTGTTGTTTTCGAAAAAATCCGAAAACTTAAGTTAAATTTTTTGTTTGTTTGCAAAAGGATCTCGTTTCACGGATCGTTTGTTTAAGGTGATTGGACAATTTTCGTGGATGCCGTTATTAATTAATGAGGTGAGCCAGATAAGACGTTTGCTATTTGCAGCGCAGAACTTTGCAAGCCGAAAAACTATCCTATCGTAAAATGCAACGTGAAATTTGATTTTACGCGAATGATATTTATGTTGATGAGAAACTGGTTAGTCGCGAAAGTACACGTTCTTAAAACTCTCTTTTCGCGTGAGAAAGCCAAATGAACCGTGACATTTGCACGCAATTATATTTCTACTGATGCCTCAATTATCATTCTCCATTTCACATTGTATTTCCCTGTTAACAATACAAATTTGTCAAGGTGTTAATGTGAAGAAATAAACCCAACAAAGCCGGATTCTCGAAAATTTTTGGGCAACACTGATTTCCTTTTGATTGTTACCTAACGGTGGCCACCGGACGCGTTCCATTATTTTCAATATTTATTTATTTACTCTTATCCCATTATTAATTCAATGCAGAATAAATTATATCTTTCAGTAGAAGAAGGTTGAAATGTAGACATTCGATTATTTTGTCATCTCGTAGCCGTTAAAATTCGTTTCGACTTCTTTTTTGTGTGTCGACGCTTGAAAATGAATTTGAAATGTGGAAATGGTATTTCTCTTTTTCATGGATGTGCATTCTCGACGACAGATAAGATTTATGTTTCTCTTCCTCGACCCCCCATTGATTCCGTATGGACTACCTCCGGGTCGGATTTTCTCCCAAGAAACCTAACAAGCAATAGAAAAAGAACAAATAATGGAACGTTATGTCAGGAATAAAAAAAAGGTACTTTAAAATACTATGCCAAATTACGGTACCTGTAGAGGTCGCAGTTGTTTAAAATATGTAGAAAAAAAAATCACACTCTAGAACCCAAATTCCACGTAATGTTTCAACATAATCGACTGGTTACGTTTTTAGATGAACCAATTTGAAATTAATGATTGAACTAATTGCCTACAAATTTACAACATTTACCAACTTTGACGCACATAAAATGTACACGTTTTTTTTAATAAAGTAATAAAAATTTTTTGGGTTAATATTCAAAAATGTTTTTGTGATATGTGTGTTTCCTTGAAAACTTGAAAATGATGTTACTGTTCCAAATGATAGCTCATAAAAGTTATAAATTTTTTGTCCGGAAGTTTCTTGAAAGGCACAATAGGATTTACAAGTGAAAACCGAACTGTATCTCATCGTAAATTTTCTTATAAAGTATGTTTTTTTCATGTGGGAAGAAGCTTATTTTTAAGTAAGATAGAATAATTTTTGGATTAATTTTTTCAGTTGATATACAGCCGGAAACGGGTGTTAATAAAAACACTGATGGTTTGTATAAACTGCAATAAATACTGTAAGATTAACATGATTTCTCTTTTTGTAACTGGAGGACTCGCTTCACGGGTGATACGCGTGCCAACCCCCACTTTTTCTGAGGGCACACACACCCTGATTTAGTTCCAAAATCCGAACTTGATCCAAAAATCAAACATGAAAATTCTGTAATAACCAAATTTTTTTTCTAATATTTCATAAAATAGTACTTATTAAAAAGCAGAGAATTTACTGAATTTTTGTATGTTCAGACAAAAAAGTCTGAAGAAATATTTGCAAAAAATGAAGGAAAAAATGCAGTTCATTTTGTATCGTAAATTCAAATGTTTTTCACTCTTATATAATTGGTAATATTTAAAGCCAATTCTCGTGTACTTTTATTTATATAAGAAATTTGATTGATATCATATTATCATATAAAATATCAATTTTCTGAGTTATTTGTCAAAAAATTGAAGAGTACATTGAAACGTCACTTTCATATTTCTTTTCAATAAAAAATGGACAACTAGCAGCACAAAATACAGTTGATCGAATATTGAAAAGTGGAATTGATTGTATTGACTCCAACAAGTCACTTTTCTCTATTCACCATGATGTCTCAATCAATCCCCAGTGTAACAATTTAGACAGGATATTTAAGCGCGTTTTCTAAATGTGTCCAATACTCATTGTGCGAGCTATCTTATGACATTATTCTCGAGTGTATCACATGAAAAGAAACATAGGTATACAAGACGTTGTATTTCTTTATAGCAAATCCTTTTATATTCACTTTTTGTTGTACTAGACAAAATTGGCGAGTATTAAAATCTGTCTTTATTTATTTTTATTTTCATTTTTCAGTGAGAATAAAAGGATAGTAACCCCATCAACTATTTATTTCCATGATAAATAAAAATTACTTATAGATTAAGGGTTTTTTTTACAAATACATTTTTGCTTACGTAATATATATTTTCCAAAATAACCAAAATTTATAAAAATGTGTATACTTTTGTAAATCATAAGAACTTTAATAAATCTTTTCCGAGAAACTAAGATACTATCTGAGTCTTGTATGAAAACCTTTACAAACTAATCAAAACTCTTTTTTGCCATTTTGCTCGAAAAAATACTGACTTCTGACTTGATTGATTGAGATCACTACTACTGGTATCCCAAAGAACAATTCTAAAAACTCTACACAATGTTTAGCAAAAGGAAGTAGGTATACCTTCAGTGCCGAAAAAAAAGAAATAACTTCTCACGGAAGTCCACAGCTTACTGTGTATCAATAAATTTTTATTGATGCCAAAAAAAATGTTTCCCTTTACGCAATTATGAAGATGATTTACTGGAGAACTTGTTTTAGAAATCAATATTTCCGATCATTTCAATATATTTGACTATACTCAAAAAAATACATTCTTCACGCTCGGAATTACTCAAAATATTATAATTACAATGTTTCCTTAGGAAAAATTTTCTGAACAGAAAGGACAAATTTAAATACAACCAATTTATCAATTTCTGTGGGACAATGAAAGACTCAACAAATGGATAAATTTAAATTGTCTCTTGCTTACTTTAGCCTTGAAAATGATGCAGTAGTGAATTTTCGGTTCACCAAATCAACTGAGGAAGTTTTTGGTAATCCTTGCATGAGTAGCATGAAAACATTAAATATATAGCTATACATTTTTATATCCGATAGACTCACGACGGGACACCGTCAAGTTCACGTAATGCTGCATTAACTTCCGAATTTTGTTCTGATAACCATGAAAAAAAAGAATTATTATTCAGAATTTCTAATATAATGATTACATTAATACAAAAAGATTTAAAAATTACTCTTGTCCAATGGTTTGGTTACGTCAATTTAAACATTATTCTGTATCAATATTTAAACCAAGTTTCTTTCGTACTTTGAAAGTTATAAATTTCTATCAATTTATCAGTTTCCAAATCTTTTTAGTTTTTTATTTTTTATTTTTAATCTTATCTTTTTGTGAAGTCAAAAAACTATTTCTGGTCCTTTTTTTATTCAAAATACTTATTTTCAAGATTTTTCGTTCAACAAAATTATTACTGAAACTAATTTTATAGAAAATTCAAACATCAAGATTGAATAAAGTCCGAAAAAATTGGTATACAAAGTCTAAATATTTTTCATGGTTCCTACTTGGAAATATATATCCGACTGAATGTGTTTTATACAGAATTGACAAAATTATTCATGCCGGGTAATTGAAAAAGCTGAAGCAAACAGCATATTATAAACATTGATGGATTTTCGGGTGACCACTTTTCTTGAGTCACACACAGCTCTTTGACTTTTCGTCTTGGCTTTACACGATTTCACGGAACGAATCATGGTTTGGCGACGAAGGGTAAGAATGTTTTTCGCGCTCGTCCGTCGCTTCTGATCGTTGTAGGTCGCCGATCTATGACACTGGCGCAAAGTGCAGCATCGTCGAGCGTGTCCAAGCGTATCCCAGTCGGCGTGAAACATAACACCCAAGAAATTGTGATTTATTTTATTGCACTTCGAGTTCGTTTTCAAATACTCATCATTTCGAATGATTCGTTTATTGCACTCAAAAGTTTCTACAAAAGAGGTAGAAACTGGTTAGACGAACCAGAAAATTCAAAATCAAAAGAACTTACATTTAACTAACTTGGTTACTTTTCTACAACATTAAGTCGTTGTGATAATTAACTCGAAATTTTATTTAATTATCCTTGAAATATAATTAGGGTAAAAGCTTAAGGACGATTTCACGCTGAAGCATTCAAATTTAGGGTCCAGTTTCCAGAATAAGCAAGTCTTATTGAATTTCTTTTCTTTTGAATGAACATTTTTTGGAAGCAAGTTGACAGGTTTGTTTTAGTAAAGTAGTTATAAATTATTTTTGGTAAAATAAGTTAGGTTTATTTGCAACCTCCAATATAGTGATTGGGATTTTTTTCTTGCGTCTGATAACAGGGCCCCTTTTGTCTTGTATCCTGTGCAGGCTACCAAGTGCACCGTCACTTCCTTAAAATATACATATACTTTATTGCTGTCATTTTCCAGGGACTTTTCAATGAGGAAATACCGGCTGTTTTGTTAGTATGCAATCATGCGTTAATATGTCAAGTTACATCGATTTAACTTTGTAAAACATAAAAATTGCTTGTCTCCGTAAATAATAAACATTCTTTCGATGACATTTATTTGCTGTTTTATTCAACTACATGTGCTATATTCATTATAAAATTTATGTTAAGGTATTTTTGTAGTCAAAAAAATTTTTTTTCTCAATTTACTCATTTTTGTTTAAATATTCATTTAGTAAGTACAAATTTCGTGTTTTTAATCATTTTCATTATTAAACAAAATTGCTAATAAAAGAAATGAATGAAAAATGCTACAAGATTAGTTTTCATCATAGATGGTGCCGCAAAAAAACCAAAAATCTTCATTTTAATATGAAAGTCTAATATAAAAATATATTAATGAAAATCTATGATGAAAACTAATGGTATGACTTGTAGCATTTTTCAAGAAAAATAACTTTTTTCAGCAATTTTTTTTCTCTTTTTGAAGGAAATAGTACATTTTCAAGTTAATTGAAGTGGATTGGTGGTCTAAGACACCTGGTATATGAAAACGAACACTCATTTCAAAATCATTACCAGGTAACAACAGATAGTCCATGGAAATAAAATAAAAACATTTTTTAAAAAGCTGATGATCTTCGGCCACAATTTTTTTTTTATGAAGCATGATTTTAATGATGTATTATTTTTTCATTAAAAGATAGAAATAAAATTGGTTGTAACTTTTTGTAAGTTATACATATAGATATACTAAAAAACTGAGTTCATAAAAATGTTAAGATTATTGCAAAGATTGCAATTTATGTTATAAAATATACACAAATGTATACACTGTGAAAATTATTTCGTAAAATTACAGGCCATGTTTTGGTAATAAAGCGCACCGAAAATGTTCTGTAATTTTAAATATTGAAGTCTTAAGTATTATCAGTTTTAGTTTAAAATTACAAAATTCAAAAAAATGATGAATTCAAAAAGAATTCAGGTTAGATTGTTACATTTTCGTCTGTAAAAATACACTCGTTATGTAATTTTACCAATGCTTGTACCGTAAAATCTTGCTTAATTTTACGTACTGTTTTCACAGTGATAGTGAAACTTACGAAATTAAGACAAAGTTTTACGAAATCTGTTTTCTGTGAGGCTTTCTGTGTGTTACAGTTTCAGTTATGTATCTTTTGAAATATATAGTTTGAAAAAATTTGCAATTCAATTTTTAAGTAAACTTGAATAACTTTTTCTAATTAAACTTGAAAACAAAATTAATTTGATAAGCTTTTTCAAGAAAATTAAGCATGTTTGATCAGACTCGCAATAAATTTTCTGTGTCTAAAAGAGAATCAAAGATACATTTTACAAAACTTCATCCAAAAAATATATAGATTCTGATTAAACACGTGCTCAATTTTTGTATCAGTTAACTACATTTTGTAAAATCACATGAACTTTCAGGTTTAATCAGACCTGATTTCATATTCAACCTTACACAAATTTAAAAGATCAGGATTAAAACTGATTTTGTCAAACTTATTCAAAATACAAAATGATTGCTCGGTTTACCAAGTGAATTTGTTAATCTTTAATTCATTCTACTTCAGAATTTCAACTTGTTGACTTCAGAAAAGTATCTAGATCCAAAAAAAGTGAAGGACAATAGAGTGAAGTCTCGTGCTTCGTTTAAAAAACTTTTTTTCTTACTTTTTTAATTTACAACCTGAATTTTAAGAAATATAATTTTTTTTTCTCCCTAGAAGCTGGTAAAAAATACTACTAAAATACAAAAAGTCTCGATAATCTCTCACAAAGTCTCATTAAAAATGCATTGTTTACAAAAACAATGCAAAATCCTTCGTCTTAAGGAACTTTGCTATCAATTACAATCAGCAATTTTATCAATCCCACGAAGCGTGTATAAATAAAGCGACAGCGCCCACTATAACAAGGAGCCATACGATAATGATCTAGAGATCATTTTAAAAATGTTTATACATCAGGTATACGAGTAACAAGGAGGCGTGTTTTAAGTGCACGCTTGGCCACGATTGGTCACCATTTACGGTTCAAGAGATGCACGTCTGGGGGATATATCGGTTGCAGGTAGGAGTGGCTACAAGATAGTTAGTCTGCCACTCTTGTAAAGCCAGTTTAGTACAACTCAACAGCTCAAGCTAAGTCAATACACTCCAGTCAGGACCCTTAAGTGAGAAGGACGCGTGCGCTATAAATCTCCCGGGCTGCATTTAAACTATAAGTTTTTGGCTTCCGCAAGTCGCGTGTAGTGTGTTACGTATTTATTTCAACAAATTTTAACAGTGACCAAAAGTTCTGCAGAAGAAATTCGGAAAAAGTGACCGAATAGTTATCTATTTTCTAAAATTTGGATTTAAGTGCAGTGTGCAAAGTGACACATTTTATCAGGAACCAAAAAAGCTGAGCAATTTTGCAGCACAATCGTGAAATGACTGTTACGAATAGTATATCTATGATGCGGCCCTGTTTCACTTCTTATCCCTTCCAAGGTTATATTAGTTTTAATTTTATCTAAATTGTATCTAAAAATTCTAAAAAAAAAAAATATCTCAAATATTTGAAAAAAATATTTTTTCGAAAAAAACTAAACCATAGATTTTTGAAGTTATCTGGTTTTTCCATACAAAAAAATACAAAGTTGAATTTTGAGAAAAAGTTATTTTTCAAATTTGCTGATGAAATTGATATGTTAATTTTAGAAAATGAAATAAAAGCGTAATTATAGAAATTGTATTGAAAGCGAGAAAATTATGGTCTGCTTTATGAAAATTGTTACAGTTAGACCTACGCACGTCTCTGTTATAAATTAAATATAAGAATTTCTCTGACTTTACGACATGCTATGTTTACGAGAGGCCAAATGTATTGTTAACATGATAGAGGACTGACTGAAGAATGACTTTATTTAGCAGCGACGTTGCAAAATTGTATAGTTTTCTATTTTAAACATGGGAAACACCTGGAATTAGAATAAGACATTGGTTTTTGAATAGCTTATAATATATACAGCGTCGATGCCTGTTGAAAATCCAGTACGGCATATTCATTAGTAACCATTAGTAACCATAAATTCTGTCATTCAGATTGCTTCCATTTTCGTAAATTACATTCTTCTGTTGCTTTTGGAAAAAAATTTATAACACAATATACGTGTAACAGTCCAAGTTAACTTTTTCTTTTACAATAGTAAGAAAATATTTTCTAAAATTTTAGGCATACTATAATATTCAAAAAAATTCTTGAAATATCCAAAGATTCAAAATTTTGGTGATTATTTAATACTTCAATCAAATATTTTGCTGTTTCTCATAAGTTTGATAAAAGCATTTAGACAAATTTTTCTGCAATTAGACAAAAATTTTCCCAAGATGCATGGATGCACCTCTGACTTTTTGTTCCGAGAAATTTGTCTTAGAAAAATTTAAAACTAATAGTTCAAATTTGAAAGTTATAGAAAAATCAAAAGACAATATAAAATAGAAAAGTCAAAGCGAATGTATAGGAAAAAATATTGGCTGAAAAGAAATTACGTTGAACTTATTGAAAATACTATTTTTAAATACGTACATTTATAATTTATTTTATTCACTATTTATTTTTACAGTGCTGGATACAATTTTTTTGTTTTTCAAAGTAAAATATTTTTATTTATTATTAAAATTAAAAAACTGATTTCTTGAACCATGCAGATAATACGCATTTTTGAAAATGAACATTTTTTCAATTTTAAAAATGTAATACATAAATTGATTAGGTTTTGCCTAATAATGTTTTTTCTAAATTATACTTTCATTCAAAACTATTTTACAAAATACTGAAATAAAAAATGTACATCAAATTATGTAAAATTAATTTTTGAGTTTTATATATATGTTTTTTTTTAATTTTCATACAACTATTATTTTAAAATTTATCAGATTTTTATTTCGAGTGATTGTAACTGAAGATTGATCATTTCGTTGCATCTTTAAATACAGCAATTTACTCAAATGTGAAGAGTTGGTGTTACTGTAATTATTATTACCCGACGTTCTTTCGTTTCTCGTCCGACGGGCAAATTTATGTAAAGTATAAATTTCTTGCTATGCAACTTGATTACCACAGTTTACGCGCAAAACTGTTATCATTCACTTTTTCATCTCAATTCCATCTTTTCCAATTGATTTTTATATTTATATATTCATTAAATTGTGTACAACAATTCTTAACCTTTCCTCAATTTCACAAACTAACATTTTTGTGTACAAGTATTTCAAACGACATATTTCTTGAATATAATATATTTTTTGTAAACCAAAATTGTCTTTTCAATTAAAATTAAAGTTTAAAACATTTTTAAAAAGTCCTTCCAAAATTATCATCAATCTTACACTTTATTATATAGTTTAAACTTAAAATAAAAAATATAAAACTTGTGCGCAGTACATTCAAGATTGGAAACTTTTCAATAAATATAAAGAATTTACACAAAATAATTCCCAATGACAGACTATTTACCTCGCCAATGTATATTATTTTTCTCAAATCATACATTTTATCAACTCGCACAAATTATAAACATGAAAGAACTATTTTTCTTCAATCGTGTATTCCAAATAATAATTCTAAAACAAGTATAAACATATTTGTCCTTTCAATTTTCATAATTTTTTTAAAAACTAAAAATAAAACTTTAAGGCAATTTTGGAACACTTTTTCCCAAAAAACAATTTTTTAATTTAAAACCAAAAAAAAGTGAATAATATAATAACCATATCAATTTTATTGTTTTAGATCTTGGTCAGATACCCGGACAGGGTCGTGTCAATCAATTAGGTGGTATTTTTATCAATGGTAGACCACTGCCACACAATATACGTCTCAAAATCGTACAAATGGCCGCATCCGGAATCAGACCTTGTGTCATATCAAGGTAGCTAGACACTACATTTTTTGCTGCATCTCTAACAGCGAATCCTAAAATTTACGGTAATTTTTTAATTTGTAGGCAACTACGAGTGTCCCATGGTTGTGTGTCCAAGATACTTAATCGTTACCAAGAAACTGGAAGTGTTCGGCCAGGAGTCATCGGAGGCAGTAAACCTCGCGTAGCCACACCCGAGGTCGAGCAAAGGATAGAGGAATACAAGCGCAACAACCCCGGTATGTTTTCGTACGAAATCAGGGACAGGTTAATTAAAGAAGGTGTCTGCGAGAGAACCAGCGCGCCAAGTATTTCGGCAATATCGCGGCTTTTGCGAGGCCGCGGCGACGCTGAAGATGACGCCAAATTAGGAGAGCGTAAGTGTACAACACACCTGCTTTCGGCATCGCATCTTGCGTTCGTGGATCTCAATTTTCCACTCGATACATGTCATGGCGATGTTGAATAACAAAGTTCTCCAAAAGCACACCTGAAAATTTATTCAAACACAACAGTTATACTGACACGTGCCTTTTGCAGTTTAGGGGAAATTTGTCAATGCAAACAAAAGCATTTTTACTCTGAATGGACACAATGAAAAAGTTTTAGAACTTCCTATGAAGCTGTCAAATAAATCAATCACTTATTTAAATTAGACTTTGAAAAGTTCCAACAATAATGACTTCATTTTCAAAGTAGCAGAGTTTCCAATTCTTTAGAAAATTTAGCAGGGCAGTCGGCTTATAACGAACTTCAGGGGGTCGTGAAAATCTGTTCGCTATATGCAGACCTTGTTGGAAGCGACCTTGGGAAAAAACTATATGTAAATTTATATTTTTCTTCAGTGACATATTACTTTATTTATTCACTTACAATTTATTGACATATTTTATAACTCAAGTCTTTATCTTCGATTTCAAATTTTTATCTAAAAATCTTAAACAATATTTGTCATGTTAAAATAACTTTCAGCAAAAGTTTCACCAGTCAAATTTGTTTCATGAAATTTGTACGTAGTTCAGTTTTCACTTTTCAAGTTGAAATAAAAGTGTCCATCTGGTAGATTTTCATTTCAGGATAAATCCACATTTTACCTGAATACAAATTAATAAAATAAAATTTCATCTTCTAAAATAAAAATAATTAAGAAGGAATAAGTGGCAAAACATTTTAAGCAACTATTCACACTAAATATACTCTAAAAATCTGTCTTTCTTGACTAACAATAAACTGATTTAATTTTCGCAGTAAAAATAAGTTCAGGATCAGACTGCGAAAGTGAGCCAGGAATCACTCTAAAACGCAAGCAAAGAAGAAGCAGAACAACGTTCACAGCAAACCAGTTGGATGAACTGGAAAGAGCCTTTGAAAGGACCCAGTATCCGGATATTTACACCAGGGAGGAACTGGCGCAGAGAACCAAACTCACAGAGGCGAGGATCCAGGTCTGGTTCAGCAACCGCAGAGCCAGACTCAGGAAAACCATGTCTTCGAGCAACACCAACGGCTACGTCAACTCGGTGCCGTATGCTGGACCGTCTTATGTTCTGCACCCGTCTGCGGCTCCGCACACCCACCCAGGAGGGGTGGTACCTCCGAGTCACCCACACTCGCATTCGCACCCACACGGACAAAATATGCCCTCTGATGTGGTCTTCCCTCCCAGTCAAGGTAAGATTTATTATGAATTTTATTGTCGTAGAGCAGATGGTACCTTCAGAAAAAAATGATGCTCGGGTTATGAAAAATTAACCGGATCACATGATGGAATTAAGGAAGACAAAAAAAGGATTCTAGTTTGAATAGTTCTGAATTTAATGAGAAAAATGATGGAGTGTATAAAACGTTTCTTTTGTTCGTCTTTTATCATTTTCTGAACTTTTTTTTTTAATATTCTAGAAGGGTTATTATCAATTTTTAGCCAAAATTAAAAAGCATTTAATTAGCACCTTCTGGTCCAGGATAATAGTTTTTTTTCTTTTTTATTGTTTAACTTTTATTTGTTTTTTTTTTCTGACAAAAAATTACAGTAATGATAGCAATGACGAGACGAATAAAAATGGCACATATAAAGATAATACAGCAGAGAATAAAAAATATGAATCGAGTAGTAGCTCATTCATTTCTTTTCTCTCGCGGCTGCCAACTGAAGAATAATAATAATCGCATTCTCCGAAGGTGGCGTGAATTGCCCCAAGAGAGAGACCTTGGACAAAAATTGAAATGGTAGCACACACACGTGCGCAACTTAATGTGCTAACAAAATGAGCACGATAACGGCGCCCTCTGAGAGTGACAAATACATATATACTCAAGTCTCAATGTTCGCGCAATATGTCCCAGAAATGCCGGAAGTCATTGGCCTCGCCACGGGATATCGAGAAACAATCGGACAAGTCGGTTGCTACTTGCTAATAACGTGGCATCGCAAATAATTTAAACACTTGCAACTGCGTTTTGCTTTGTCATCTTTGCAATATCCGTGGATGAAAAAAAAAAATTTTTCGAATCAATAAGTTGGAATCAGAGTTGACAATACTTTCAAAATCTTCTAGAGATGAACATATTCGAATTAACATACTTTTAGTGGAAATTTCTTTATCATGCAAATTTTTACTTTTTTGTTGGGAAGTTTTGTACATCTACTTTTCCAAGTAATTCTCAAGTTTTTTTAGTTAATATTTCTAAAGTAAAATCCACTTGAATTTTTTATGCGGACATATTTGAATAATAATTGTAAAGTTTGTTTTGCCTTATTTAATATTTCTTATTTAAAAAGTATCTTTAATACTTTTGTATATTATACTTGAAATAATAGCTTAATTCTTGCACCATTTTTCAAGGTGTATAATTTTATAATGGTGCCTGTCTTCGACATGGTTTACCAGGAAAAAGGCCAAATAAAGTAGAGAATATTTATGATGATTTTTTACAAAGTAATTTCATTGACTTAAAGAATGCCATTTTAAATTTTAATTTTATAAATGTTTCACTGCACTGCTTCCATTAAATATATTTTTGCATATAAGTAATGAAAATGAATAATAAGTTAATATCTATGATATTTTTCATATAAAACGATTACATTTATGTAAATTAGTTTTCTTTTAATTATAGTTAAAAGATTTTAACTTTGATTTCATTTACTACTTTAGTTCCACCGATTTTTGCATCATTTATGTACCTTTATAAAAGTCAAGTTTTGATGACTTAAAATTTTTCACACAAAAAGTAATCTACGAAAAAAAAGTAGGAAAATCTTTATTAAAATAGTTCAGGTCTGATCTATTTAAGATTAGTATTATAATCTGCGCAGCCAAGAAATGGAACTCATGTTTTATGATTTTTAATTTTTTTAATTATTTCTAAAACCTGTATAAATTGAAAAAACAACTTTTAATGTTCTTGAAACAAACAGCATAATAGTGAACTTGTGAATAAAATAATTTTAAATCATTATTTTATTATTAAAAATACACATTCAGAAGACGAAAAAATGACTCATTTTCCGCGACCAAGTGGACCTAATTTAATTGTGCAATATATCGCAACAACAGAATCATGTAATATTTATACATAATCATTGTACTTTTTGTTGGCGACTTGTTGCATAAATTTTTTATATCTCTCGGTTTATATTTACTGAAAAGTTATTTTCGATTTCTATTTGCGGCAAAATTACAGTATTATGCAATGTTTTTGATACCGAGAGGCGGGTTATTTGTTTGATATCATAACGCGAAACTAATTTGCCGACGGCGCCGGGACGCCCCTTAACTTTTTAGTTACATTTAACACGCCTGCACTCTATTTTTGGGTAAAAAAATTTTTTCTTACTTTCTTTTTTTTAATTATTTTTGTTTCAGAAAAAAGAGTTATTCAGTTTTTTCTGGATTTTCAAACAAGGTTTTTTTTTCTTAGTTTTTATTTTTATTTTTTAATATTGTTAGTCTTTATTTTTGATAACTTAATTTATTGACAGTAGCAATCAATAAATCATCTGAGCCGTCTTCATCAGTTAAATTTTCTGAGAACATTATAATTATTTTTAAAAAAAGTAATTTTTTAAGGAGATACACTTGAAATGTCCAAGTTTGATATTAAATATATTTGATAGTCAGGTAGATGACGTCACTGTATGATTAATCTACAAAATCACGTTCACTCTTCGGGACGAAAACGAATCTGACAAATAATAAGATATATTTCAGGGCGATTCTTAAAGGAAGAGTTGCATAATTGAATTTCATTTTTTTGCTTTGAAAGTCGTTATCTAGGAAATAAGCGGCGCGTTGTTATTCAAACAAGTGTTGCTCTCATTCCGGTTTTCATTCGTCGTTTATTATTTAACGCTTTTTCTTTTGGAAATGCCGACAGGTCGCGGTGCAGGTATACATATATAGGTGTGTATATGAGACTCTCGTTCTCATTTCCGCGCGTTACTTTGTCATCCCTCTTTGTTTGCCCTGCATCCCAGGACCCTTTCATCTTCACCGGCAAACAAGAACGGACGATGACCACCTTATTCTCTGGATACACATTTCATTTATCTTCTCGCGAAAATGAGTGTGTTATAATTTTTTTTTTATATTAAGTATATATCTATAAATTAAAAAAATGTTATCAAACTTAAATTTGTATATATATATTTAAAGTTATATACAGTATATATAAAAATATTTTTTACACAAATTCAAAAATAAAAAATAAAAATAAAACAAATTTTAAACTTTGAAAATATAAAATTTTTAATTTCAACATTTGAAATTTTTAAATTGTCTTTTTAAGATTTGATCTCAATATACTTTGCACAAAAATTAAAAAGTTTTGAAAATCATTAACCTGGTAAACTTTGAAAAGGTAAAATTTAAAATTTCCACATTGGAAACTTTTAATTTCCATCTCTCTGTAAAATTTCGGCATAATAATTATGCAGAATCGGTTGTCCCGTTGCTGGTGAAGAAAACTTCTCATGCATAATCGATTTTAATGAAATGGTCCGATCGGAAAATATGATTTATCTGAAGATTCGCACGGGCGGCGAGAAGATTACAGACTCGGGCTACCGCAGAAGGCCATAATTTTGCAAAACCATCAAGAACACGTGAGCGATTAATTTGAAAGCACTTAATTGATTATCTGGTGGTGGTCCAACCGGGCCGTATTTCACTGTACTAAAGATATAGTAGCCAATACTAATATTTTATATCTGTGCTTAGATATCGGGGAGATGCGACAAACATGTTGATTGTGAATAAATATTATACATATTTGAAATATGTATAGAAATATTCGAAATTTTGGATTTCAAGTTTTTTTTTTTGCATGTTGAGAACCAAATTACGGCTTCAAAAAACTGAAAAATTCTGGAACGTAATTTATGAGTTTATTTTGAAGAAAAAATTCTTTTCCGTGTGTTTGATTTATAACAAATTTGATATTTCTAATAGCAAAAAAAACGTGTTTTTTCGCCCCGTAAGGACATGGAAAAATATTTAAGATCTGAAACTTTTCAAAACATCTTATTTTGAGACCACAAAAAGCAAGATCATTTTCAAAGTAAGGCGGGTTTAACTTCTTGTTGGACTACAGCCTTTGTAAATTACATTTTTAATAAAAAAAATGCACATATTTTCAGACCACTTTAATTTTTTTTGTCTTACAAAATGTAATTTTATAAGTGTATAATTTTATAACAATCTATTTTTTATCATGAATGATATAATTACTGATAACTTACTGAAAACAAAAATAACGACTAATACCATTATTTTTGAACCGGAATTCAGTTCCTTCTTAAACCTACAATAAAACTCAATTCTCAGTTTAAAATGTTTATTACAATCCTATCAATTAAATAAAATGTAAAATAATTCATTTGTACATAAAGTTTCATTTCGTTGCATGCGAAAAATGTTTTCAAAAACATTTTTCTACAAAACATTCCTGACTTATTGCAAACGTACTACACGTAATTTATGTTACACATAATCTTAATACAAATAAAATGTTAATCATTTTATTTATCAATCGACCGTAAAATTAAATTAATTTTGTTGAAAAAAACTTAAATTTACAATAAACTTAACTTCTGTATATAATTTGTTAACAATTTCCTGAATTCAGTTCCCTCATTTAACTGATCAAATGTTATCAACATATACATCAACTACAATAAACAAAGTGAAATGTCAAATTTTCTTCAACTCCCTCAAAAAGCATTCTCTATAAGTTGTTATAAATACAAAATGAACATGGCCAAGTCCTGAAAATTAAACGCAAAATTCTTTTTAGTTTCAGATCTGTACCCGACACACCACGCATCAGTGTCCCACCAGCTTTCAGTGGAGTCCTCCAAGCTGGGATCATCGGTGAGCTCCTCATCCTACGCACTGCCACCATCCATGCCCTACTCCAGCAACCTGCTGCCATCTTCCAGCAGTGCCACCACAACCAGTCACATGGGCCAACAAATGTCTCCAGTTCCCAGCTCCACTTACCAGGCCCCAACCCCCATCCACCAACTACCATCATCCCTGAATTCGCTGGTACCG
>JABFPM010001055.1:0-22845 GCA_022817325.1 Idris sp. 1 HC-2018 | reverse complement strand
TGGTACGAAATAAAATAGGAATAATATTGAACTATTATAATTCTCATCAAAATATACAAAAGGACATTTAAGATACAATCTTGTGTTCGAATAATTCCATATTTTTCCAAGTATATTGAATTTCTTGCTTAATGATCCATATTTGATGATAAAAATATTACATAAATCGAAATAATATTCGAACCATTCAAAAGCTGTGTTCTCTTTAAGATTTTATTTCTCTTTATATTATGAATAAAATAATTATCCAATTTAATCTAATTTAACAATTAATATATTTAAATAAAGCAATTTAATCCTTTAATATTTCTAATATAAAATAATTTCATATACAACGATTTTCCCGATACTCATATACAGTTAAAAACGGAATATGAAAAATTTTGTTACACAGTTTCTTTTATATATCAATATACCTTCTTATACGTATCATAACTTCGGTTGAGAAAATGTTCAACTTTCACAACTTCAAAAATATCCGTAGGGTTGCTTATCTTTATTATGTACATTTTATTCGTCTCTAAACTTAAATCTTACTGTTTAAGCTTTATTATCTTTTTGTAACGATGAAATATTTTGACGAATTTTTATACATAATTATTTATGTTTTGCTCTTTAATATTAAATTACAAATAATAAATTCTTCATATGCAAACAATTGCAATTTTTTTCTCAATATTGTTTTACATAATATATAACCCTCACAACTGACCAAGTTTTGACACCCGTTCATGGTGACTAGTGAAAAAATCTTCAATTTATATGACATAGTGAATTTTCTATATATTAATTTTCAGTAATATAATTTAGCTAACAGTGTTATTGATTGATTCAATACCCAAAACTTTTTTCATAATTTAATCAAAACTCTAACGAATCAGTCTTGATAAAATCAACAAACAAAATTATATATGTCAAATGTTTTATATCGATTCAAATTCTGTGTTGAAAAAGCATAAATAAAATTTTAAACTCAAAATGTAATAATTAACAGTATGGAAAAACAAAAAATGTTTTATTTTTCATTTTTTTATTGTACCATCTTTGATATTAATTTTATTTAGATCTGGTGAACATTCAGAATTTATAAAATAAATTATTGTTTTTTCTAATATTGATTGTTAAATCTTTAACATTGTTCATACAATTAAATTCTTTAATTTAAGTGTTTTACGGTCTGAAAAAATAAAACTTTAATTCTCTCACAGTCTTGACGTAATTGAACGAAATGAATTATCGAGCGACAGTGACTGCCCAGTAATCACTTTATCTCTTTTACAATTAAAGGAAACTAAAGCCCGTTTATTTTGCGGGTTTTATTAACATTAAATATCCATAAGAATAAAAGACTCTGCTAAATTGCGCAAACATTCGTTATGACCGATAATTGCGTTCAATCGGCGGCTGCTCAATTACGATCGAAAGCGCCCGAATGGGGTAATTCGAGTCTTCATTAGCCCCGTGAAATCTTCACCCCACTGCGCGGATCTCAGAATAACGAGAGCGCGACATTTTCCTTCGATCGTTACCAGAAGTTCATCAAGATGTGACAACGCCACCGTGAAACTCGGCTTCGCTCGTAAAATACTTTCTCAATTTAAATTTGAGCTAGACGATGCTCGGCAACTTTGCTCTTAACGAGTGGTACCCTGTGTCTCCGATATAAAATGACTCCGGTAATAGACAAAGACGTAATCGAGAATCACACGAGATTTCAATCCCCCTATTTGTTTTTCATACGTCATTTGGTCGATATAAGAAGTTTATGTATTTTCTTAAAAGGACTAAAAATCCTGCAATAAACTAATATGAGTCATTCCAGACTTAATCGATATTTCCCCACTAGTATCAGGGTTTGTTAATAATCATTTTACACGTCGATTTGGTTGTAAAAACAAGAAAAACATCTATTCGGCTTTTACATTAAAATGTTCATTAGTTTTTATTATAATCCGATTTTAGAGAAAATGAAAAGTGCCTGTGCATAAACGATGTTTTTATTGTTTTTACAATCAATATGTAAAATGAATATTATAAAAATCCGAGATCGGTAAAGGTAAATCGGCAATTGCGATACTACAATTTTTTGTAAAGTGGATTTTTTAAGTGGCAGTTATTGATATGTATATCAATTGAAACAAAATGTAAGAGAAAAAGTTATGTAATATTGAAGTGAATTTATTTTCATATAAAGGACATGGAATGGAATATAAAAAATGATTATTATAAGTCTTAACGTGTGTGTCCGTTAATAAACACATGTTGCAAAGCGTTTAAAGAAAACAACAAGCATACGTGAGAAAAAATATTGCAAAAGCAAACGAAAGTGTCGAAGTGGTATATTAATTTATTTCCGCACTTTTTGCACACTTGTCAGTATTCAAAATGGTCAATAAGTTTTATAAGTATTATTTATGTGGTGTTGAATTCTGCTGTTTACAGCCATCACATAACATTACTTCGGGTGTGTTTGCGGCAACGGTTAGCGGTGTGAATCGTATGAAAAATATTATGTTGAGTTGCAATGAACTGGGAATTGTGTGCTAGTTGCACTTGTGCACCACCATTAAATCGCACATTCAACTGGGATATCGTCACGGGGGGTTATAATTTTGCACTCATGTCGAACGAGTATACGCTTCGTTGCTACAGTATGACAGCTGCGCGTATGCCAGATTTTCATTACAAAATTTGCTACTGACCGTTTATATTTTCACACGATAGAAAAAGGGATCATATATTGTATCGCGTACGATCTTCCACACTTTCTTACCGTTATTTCGACGTGTCATAAGACTATAGGTAACTTATATTAGGGCTTTTTGAACGAAAAAGATTAGATCTGCGCAGATAGAATCAAGACTGGGGTTATGAAAATTTATTTCAGACAAAAGTTATGTTTCTCTTTATATGGGGACGAGAGTTTAGAGGGTAACAGCACGGTCATTATATGCATAAAAATATGTACCACTTTTTTTCAATGAATTACAATCATTTCACTGACATTTTTAAAATTTGACATTAATAAAATTTAATTTTTCGTATCATATATAGATTTTTGTTTTAGTTTACTCTACAAACTGCACACGCTTATCTCACATTTTTTTGTTCTTGCGCACAATCTCATGTAGTTCATATCAGTTTTTTTGCAATTCAGTGTAAAAATAAATCTGACCAGACTAAATGATTCATCATGAAACTTATTAGTTTAAATTAAATTAAATGTATAAAATAAAATTTATTAAGACGCAGTACTGAGTAAAGTTTTTGTTTAAAAGTTATTATAAATTGTGCTTAATTGTAAACAAAATTGTAGAAAGTTGTATTGATACGTAACATGATTGCTAAAACTATATTGTCAAATATTGACTGTAACATCATAAAATTCGCATCGAATCTTTTATGAAATAACGCTGAAAGCGCTTTCTACAAATTTGGATGTATCGAATCCCTAACTTCATTGGATAACAAACATTTTATCGAGTTTCATTTCGTGAACTGTATAGGGCCTTTTAGGTATGAAACCTTAACAGCTTTTTTGGCAATAAATAATATTATGCACGCGAAAGAAGACTCAGCAAGGAGCCGCGAGGCAATTAAATAAAATGCGATACCGCTTCGAGTTATGACTCGAATCTTTATAGTTTATGACTACCTCGCGTATTCCTTAAATCCTGACATAAAGCACAAAGCGTATATTCTCGTTTCTCTTACTTGTTAATGAAAACCGAAGATTTGAGTATAACAGAAATGTGTAAATTTTGCACATGCTGAGGAGTCTTTTAAAACATATTTTATTTGAAATCTCAAAATTTTTCCTATATGTTTTGTCAAATGACATAAGTCATCATTATATTATAAGTGAACACATTTTTGTCATTATTTATTTGTAAAATTATACAATTTTTAGATAAAGAAAATTTATACTTTTAAATTTGCTTTAAAAGCATAAACTTTGCAAAAAATAATATTCATACATAAATTACAATGTTTAAGAAAGGAAATAAAACTCCAGCTTTTACGAGCTTCTTTATCTCTAAGTAGCATTAATTTTCTCTTCAGTATTACTTGCCACGTAAATTGTTCAATAAAGTATACAAATTTCATAAAAGCACGAATCGAAGGAAATAATTTGGGTTCTCTTCTGCATGTACCGATGATACCAGTCCGCGCTTTCGAGACAAGTAGCGGCTTGAGCCAATTTCTTGTCCTCGTAAAAGTCCGATATTTAAGATTTACGTGCGTCATGGCAATTATAATGCGTTTTATTATACCTCTCAGATCACCCTTTTTAAGATGGTGCTGTGCTCTGCACGATCACCCTCAAACTGATATCGTAAAAAAGTTTATTAGGGCCCCGCGTGTCTTCTAAAATAAGCAAAGCGTTTAAATAAGACGCCACATTTTTTACGCCCTTCAAAATGTTCCCCCTCAGCCGATTTGCGTTTTTGTTTTACTGTGCCAATTTTTATATGATAAAATTTTTAATATTAACTTCATTTATTTTTTTCTTACGTAAAACTTAAATTATTTATACGTGTTATATTTTCTGTCTAAAATGTTAAAAACAATAAAATTTGCAACTAATATTAGGCCTCAATTAAAAGCTCTATAACTCAAATTTATCATTCTAAGTTGAAATGTTTATGATGACACATCTCAGAGTTTAGCTCTTAGAATGCGAGGTTTTTTAGTTACGATTGCTGAGGATGACGGACTGAATTTCATTATGTATGACTTATGAAGCGCGCAAGAGGCCGCCACGCTCAAAGACTACTCGACTTGAAATAATTTCCGGCACACGACGATTAGCTTTTTGAATTCACTGGACACCAGTTGCTGAAAGACAAACACCGAGTACGTCGTTTCTCTGTACTGACTGAAAATTTAATAGTTTTACGTTACTTTAATAAGACTGAAGACAACTTTATGTGCTTTCTTAAGTGGAATTGATAACAACAATTTATTTTTCGTTATAACTTTGCAGTTGATTTTACGGTACTGATAAATATAATATTCTGAATTTATTGAATGTCTTAATAAAAATGAGTTTAAAAATAACTTGAAACTCGTCAACGGTTTTCGTCTAATAATTGAGAACCTTAGTGGTTCCCTTACTGCACATATTTTTTCATTTGTATCACCTCGTGTAATTTACTTTGTTTACTTTTGGTCAACATAATACAACTACGTACACTGCCCGCAGAAAGTTCGTGAACATACCTTTGAAAAGCACTCGTTTTTCAAAGTAATATAACTTTTTAAATAATCAATAGAAAAACAGTTATAATTAAAGCTTCGAAAAGCTGAAACAATAAGCTTTCCAAGCCTGTAATTGAAATTAAGTTTATTAAATTTATTAATTTTTAGTTGAGTTATATTGTTTTGAAAAAATTAAAAAACTGATAAATTTTATGTTTTTTCAAGATTCACAAAAATGTTCACCGTGAAACAGGCGTTTTTGAAAAAATATAAAAATGAGCAGTTTTTTTAATTTTTTCAAAACAGTATAACTCAACTAAAAATTAATAAAAGTTATATCACTTTGAATAATGAGTGTCTTTAAAAGGTATGTTCATGAACTTTCTGCGGGCAGTGTATATAAACATGTCTTTTCTTTTGTCAGTTTATATGAAATATAAAATATATATTATTGTCATAGCATGAAATAAAATATTTAATCGCTAAAACAACAATAATTCTTTAAGTGTAATAATGCAAGAAAAACAAACGTATTCTTTTACTTCCGAATCCGTTACAACTTTCTCTATATTTACGAGGACGATGCAGTGTAAAAATATTAACAACCCCTTTAATATTTGTTTGTCTAGTAACTTAAGAACCGGTACTTACGAAAGGAAAGTATAATCTCATTTTTACAGAATATTGGTGATTTGTCCTGCAGAACAGCTACGTCTTATTGTTACATCTTCATGAACGTCATCTGTTGTTGGCAATACTTTTACAAAGAGCTTTGTCATAAACACTTGTTTGTACTGGGAACATGTTTACTCAATATAGTCGAATTTCGCATCGCATTTTTTTTATTGAGCTCTTTTTACTGCGACCACGTATAAAACGAATGAACTAGATAGAGAAGGTTTTATGTTTGCCATAGTAAATTTATATGCCAGCATGGTTGGAAATATTGATAATAATATTATTGCACTTGTTACGTCGTGTTCTTGTAAGTTGTAAAGAGATGACGGCAAATTGATGGAAAAACATTTTTATTTTGTCAGCAATATCCGCCAGCTATAAATAAATTGGTGACGAAGAATATCACGTAGCAGTGCCAAAAATACAGAACATTTGACCCTTTTTGGGAGCAAATATATGAAAAGCGATATTTTTCTACCTGCGAAAGGTACGTATTATAGATTCATATAAAAACGACGAAAACGTGAGAATAGAGTTTATAGTTCGGCAAAGTGAATTAGATGACATTTGTGAATAATACATTACGCTTCTTAAAAGGGATACTTTAAAATAAATTCTTATTCGAAAACACCCAAAGAATAAAAAAATCCAAAATAACAATGACCTAGCTTATTTAAAAAAAAAATTAGATCATGGTAAATCTTACTTAAATAAATTTGATTTGAGCCTGTTACTAATTTGAACTAATACAGATTTTTTTAAAACAAATTTAATGAGCCTGACTTTTTAACTGATCTTAAGCAAACATGAGCTTCGATAATTTGAGGGGTCCTACGTAATTAAGGGGGAAGGCATTTCGTCATGCCGTAAACTCCTTTAATGACTTCATGTAAAAATACCTCTTCGTCTTTACGATAGCCACCCTGTTCTGCTTCTTCTCATTTCTTTGGTGTGCAGCCTAGGCAGCAGCTATAACTTTATAGTT
This sequence comes from Idris sp. 1 HC-2018, assembly GCA_022817325.1. Classification (NCBI taxonomy): domain Eukaryota; kingdom Metazoa; phylum Arthropoda; class Insecta; order Hymenoptera; family Scelionidae; genus Idris; species Idris sp. 1 HC-2018. The sequence goes on along the minus strand of JABFPM010001055.1, from coordinate 15,980 downwards.
TTATGTAAACTGTATCGGGTCATGAAACATGGGGACTATGGAAGTTTAATGGTGATTGGCGAGCACCGTCTGATATGGGATTCCTAAGGTATAAAGTTTCATGTATTGCAGTCAACCCTGACACGCAATTCTTTGGTTCGTTGCTTGGAATCGTAAAAAACGGTGCCCAATGCAGATCAAACTTTTTGTTTTATCAAGTGAATTGTTAACAACACATTGTGTCAAGTAGCTCTGTGCAATTTATTATGCATTCAGTTAACAACTTTTATGCTTAAGTTTTATATCATTTTTGACGCATTAATGTCTTACATCGTACAAATTTATATTCTGTATATATTTAAAATATTTAAAATTTGTTAATATAATTTGATTAAGAAGAATTTCATATTTATTCAAATTTATTTGTAGGTTTTTTGATGAACAAAATAAAATGTTTATTTTTGAGCTTTGTGGATTCAAAAGTTTTCAATCATCATTTTATAAATTGAAGAATTTTCGAGGATCGTAAATTGCTCGCCAGTATAAGGCAAGGGTAAGTATTGATAGAGGAAAAGTAGTTGATCTTGAAAATACCGACGGAAAGACTTGAAGATACGTGAGTATATACCTACTACGTCATGATGTAAAGGTTCGTATAGAGACCGATCATTCTTAGATCAGCGGGCGTGACGTGTCATTGTCACCTTTCTTTTTCTATTGTTAGAGTTCTATCCTAATCCCTGATTCAATCTTGCCTTCCAATTTCCAATTCCAAAGAGGAAAGCTACTTGACACTTCAGTTTGACACGTTGTGAAAAATCTGTGGTGTATTATGTATGGTACATTCATGTGGTTAAGTAAAAATGTTTCGTAATTTATTAAATTTAAGTAAAATTAGAAAACAATATTGATATTACTGTGAAAAAAATTATCCTATTTAAATATATATATTTTTCAAATATAATTTCTATATGAATGTTTTTTATTATTAATAAGATAAGATATTACTTATTAGTTAATAATAAAAAAGTGTTGAAAATAAAAAATAAATTAATATATTTACCATATATTACTTTTGTTTTTAATTGAATGAATTTTTTTTCATATTAAATACTGATAAGATTTTATTATGTGAACTTTTCATTAAGCAATACTATAAATTACAAAAGTTACAAAAAATGATGAAATAATCTTTAAAAAGTAATTTGAATAATTATTTTATTAAATTGACCATAAAATTACTGTTTAAAGTGGAATACAAAGTTATTAAATTGACCTGCAGTATATAACGTCATTTATTGGCCGAGGACACCAAGCCTTCGATAGCTCAGTTGGTAGAGCGGTGGACTGTAGTAGGAATGTTATCATAGAGTCATCCATAGGTCGCTGGTTCAAATCCGGCTCGAAGGATTTTTTTTAAATTTATTTTTAGTAATTTAATAAACATTAAAACCTTTTTATTTAAATTAATTTTGTATAATTAATAAAAAAAAGTGAGATAAAATTGATTTTTCGATTAATTTTTCGTTTCTAGGAGAAAATAAATATTCATCACCATGTTCTTGATGCGAGAAAATCCTATGGATTTCTTCTTTTAAGAATTTAATTATTTAAAATGTTTTTAAATTATATTTTTAATTAAAAACGAAAATTTTTTGTACTAATAATTACAAATTGAGATAAATTCTTTGAATCCTCATATTCAAAAGCGAATGTCAGAAAAACATGTGTAAAAAAATATTACATTTTTAAAATAAATTTCATACTTTGTATATAAAGTTTTTTTTTTTTGATAACAAATTAAAAAATTTTCAAAAAAAAATCTCAGAAATGAAAAAATAATTATATGTTACTTGAATATTTACGTAAATGTTTTGTAGCCTCATCAAAAATGTCAGTATTTATGTAACATTCTCCAATAATTCTATGAGCTACAGATAATTTTAATTTATCTTTAAAATCGGTGCAAAATTCTAATTGTTCCTTATACTCCAGAAGGGCATTCTCAAATTTGTTACTTTCAAAATAAAAATCGCCAAATTCTTTCATTGTGTCGGCGGGTTTTTTTCTGTTGTTTTGCTTTTTGTATCATTCTTTTAAATTAATTAAACCTAAATAAAAAATAAGAATTAATAATAAAAAATTATAACAATAATAAAAACAAAAAATAAAGACTGACACTTTTTACACCTATTTAAATTATAAGATTTTTGTTAATATATATTTCAAACACATTTAGTGTAAAAAAAGTACTTATGATTGAGTTTCTTGAATTGATTGGATAATTGTAATTTAATTGTTTTTAAAAAAAACTGATGAGATAATGTTATATCTTTATTTAAAATTTTATAAACATATTAGTTTTTAGAAAAAACTCCAAAATATAACAATTGATACAAAAAAAACAGTAATTACATAGAAATTTGGAAACTGCCTTCAAAACACTTCATAGTTACCGGAAAAAAAGAGTTTTAACGTTTATTTAAATATTATTTTCTAAATTTAAAAAGACTTAACTTTAATTGGTATTTCACCACCGGGCGATTAGCAATTGTTAAATAATTTTATCAATTAAGAACAATCAAATAATTAAATCAAGAAAGTATTTTGGTAGTGATTAAAAATAAATTTACAACATAAACATAACAATATTTATCAATATTTTCAATAAAATATATTTTTATAAAAGTGAATGAATGGGGTCGTTCAAAAAGTACGTAAACTCCTGGGGGGGGGGGGGGTAGATATTTTTGTATACTTAATGCAAAAGCTTATGGAAAATAGCGTACAATAGAGGGAAGGGAGGTCAAAATTTCTCTATTTTTGTGTACGTACTTTTTGAATGACCCCTATATATATATGGGATTTTTGAACAATTTTATGTTGTTTCATTTTGTAATCATGCATTTAAATTAAATAATAATACTTTTTAAATGTAGTATTATTTATTTTGTTCTGTTTATTCATTTGTTTTTTTTTATTTCATTTTTGATTGTACCTTTCAGTTCCAAATCTTTTTAATAAAATATAGAAAAATATGAATAATGATTATCTCTTTAAATATAAAATACTATAGTAAAAAATTGAAATACCGCTTTTTGAATTTTTGTTTTATTTAAACAAAGCAATTTCTGATTTCACAAATGTGAAGTTTTCCATCTTAAAACAAATTTTGTATTTAAAGAGTTAAAAATTAAACATGGCCTTAATTCAAATATTTAACAAATACAACAGATTTTTTACGTTGCGCGAAGGTTAATTTTATTTTTACATATTACATAACGAAAATAAAAAATATTTGATTATAAGAGTTCATGTTTCATGAAAAATTACAATTTTAATTTTTTGTTAAGTAATTTTAAATAAATAATCACAGGAGGGGGGACAGTTGCGCTGGTTGCTATGATTGTAGTTGGTACCGAACAATAAATACGTAAGTACTTATTTTATTGCTATCTTAAATCAAAAAAACATGTTTTAATTTCAAGTAAACATTAATGAATGAAAGGTTTTAACAACAAATGCAAATAATAACAAGTAAAAAGTAAAATTTTGAAACCTAACCTCTCACTTTGTTTTGATTATGATTTACCTTTTATCACGATAACCGGGACGAAAAAATCACGATAGAGGGGGATAGAGTAAAAAAAGTCACGGTAATAAGGACACTCAATTTTTTTTCTGAATATCAATTATTATTCTGAATATTAATTATTTAATGGTATTATATACAAATCTAAAACGGTAGAATTGTTAAGCATAAAATTATCTATCCAAAATTATTTTTTGTAATTTTTAATCATCTATACTTATACCGTCCATTTCAAAATTCGCATGATAGTTAAATTCACGATAAAGGGTATATCTACCTTATAGAAAAATAGAATTAAAATATGACCCAATTTAAATAAGTTGAATTTAGCAAGTTACAGTAATTTTTCATATAATTTTTACAATTTTTTGCAGACAAAATGATTCTAAACTACATATTCATGTATTGTCACTCAATCTTAATAACTCTGATAAATTTGAAGTTTTTATTTTGCAAATAAGCATAAAGATAAATGCAAGATTCAATATTACTGATTTTTTAAGTAGAAGAAAAAAATGAGTTTGAGAAGCAACAAAATCATTAAAAAAATCTACTATAAATTAAGTTGAACATTATTTTATCATTTTTATCGATTTAAGTTGATCACTTTCTACATAATTATTTTATGATAATTGAAAAGAACTTTTATCGGGTATAGAATATGTTTTAATTCATATAATTAATTCCTTAAAGTATTCTTTTGCATCTATCTTTGTAAAATCTTTTTTTTTCAATTTAATAATTTGTACAAATTTGGAATAATATTATACATTTTAGCTTACGATTAATTCCACTTTTTTACTAATTTGCTTTGACCCTTAAATATTTATTAAAATTCGTTTAAAAATATTCAAATAAACAAAAATTCATTGTTGCAATTTATACTCGATAATTTTAAAACATTCAATATTTATTATGATATGACATATAATAAATATTGAGTAATTGAAATAGATTGGTATACATTTAAAAGGAATCACTAAAAGAACATAATTTTTATTATAAATATTACCGAAAATAATCTTAAAATAAATTTCATTTATCTCTGTTGGAAGTATAACATTAACTAAGAGCTAATTTCTACTCTAACCTTACATATCGCCACGTTTTTCGCACGTACGTATACATAAAATTATATCCAACGATTTATTTTGCTTTCAACGCTGACCAAAGATGTTTAAGTCAATGCTTCAATAGTCGGTCTCACACATACACATCTCAAATGACTTGAGTTGCAAATCCCTTCCTTCGCTAAGACAAAACACTACACTCGCTCCGACTTTCTCATTATTATAAATTCATTTAACTATAACACAAAGAATTTCTTATCTTGTTGGCACCAAATCCTGTATTTAAAACCAATGCCTAATGAAATGTATGAATTTTCAGAAAATACTTGGGTTTATTATCCTAAAAGAACTTGAAGCTGGAAGAAGTATTTATTGTTTAGAATGGAAATGCTGACAACTTTAAAATATATACAATTCTACGAATTGGCCGACAAAAAACAAACGATGAATATCTTGCCTGGGTAAACTTAGTTTCTTTTCGGACGTCTCGTACGCAGGACGTTGCGTTTAATTTCCTTGCTTTTAATCTTTATTTATAATTAATTTTTCAGTGTTGAATAGGATTACTTCAAAAAGGGGTACGTAATATCGACACGTTCTTTATGATTCAAGTATTTTAGATTTTTTCAATTTTTTTTTTTTTTCATTTAGATTATTTTTCAAGTTCCATTATACTCATTATTTAAGTTGAACTACACTTTGTTTATACATTCTTATTTATGTTTTTTTTAAAACAAAGGCGAAAAAAATTAAAATTCTACAAATAGTTTGTTAATTTATCTTTTAATTGCAAGATTTCTTAATATTTTGGGAACTATATGAAAAGCCATAAATAAATATTTATTTTTATAAAATAAGTAGTTAATTATTTAGTTATTTTTTTATTTATGACGTAGGGCGTGGACAAACTTCGATTAAGTTTTATTTAATGTGCATACCTATATTTATATATATGTATAATTATGCGAATTTAAGATTTTCATATCTTCGTAATCATTCTAACAGATAATTTAGATAAAGCATAAATAATTTTTTTCTAAAATATATATCCAAATGATTCTCTACAGTGATTTTGAACTTCATGTGCTTCTAAATCGTGGCTGCCGGATATCGCAAATTGATTAAACAATTACAGTTTTTTACATTCTTTACATGTGTTTGTGACTTATATCATCGCTGGAAAAAGTATATGTTTGCATACTGCCGCTATGACAATTCTCAGAAAAGAATATCAAACTATTTTTTATCAAAAACTTTTGAAACAGAAAATAATTTACTGAAAAGAAATTATTTTACAGAAGATATTTAATGAAATATTTTCTAATTCTTGTACTTATTAATATGTAACAAATACTTAAAAAAAGAAAGATATGATGCAATTTTTTAGCAAGATAAGTAATATATTCTAATCAAATAATGATGAAACTAAAATGCCATACATTTTTGTTAGTTGGGTACTATAAGTTTTAAATAGTTTGTTTTTTTACATGTTTTCCATGTCAAATATTATAGAATAATTACATCATTTATTTATTTTTTTATTTAACAAGCAAACGCTCAAATACATAATCGGTACAAAAATTATAACCGAAAAAATATTTCAAGAAGTTGAAATGTAATCTTAATTTTTAAACATATCAAAATTTTAATTTCAATACTATTCAAAATAACTTATTTTAGTACCTCGCTTTATCTTCAATATTTATTTTTTTCAGAATTTAATGTAGATTCACATATGAATCAAAAATGATGTAACAAATTAGAAAAGGACAAATATATGAATGAACAAAGAGGGAAAAAACAGTATTAGAAGATTCAAAAATATTTCACTATGACATTTTCAAATGGTTTTTATAACAACGAAAAAAGTAAAGTTTTACATAGACGTTTAGTCTTACCATTTAAATTAAAATTAGGAGTAAATTGATAAAAGTTATTCATTTTAATTAAGCATTTGACTAGTTAGATTAAAACACAACTAATTATATGCAAAATTATATTACAAAAAAATGGAGATTAAAATTTAAGTCCACAGTATAGATCAAGGGGTTGGGAAGTACAACCTCCCTCGAAGAGTCTCAAAGAGGTCAAAAGAGATCAGAAGAGGTCGAACGAGGCTAAAAGAGTTTTCTATTGAAAATAACTAATTAAATACTTTGAAAATCAGTTATTGATATTATAAACTAAAAATTGTCCAAAATATTAAAAAAATGTATATATAATATAAGTTGAATTATATTAGGCCTCAAAAGGGCCTATACAATATTCTTGTTGTAAAATATTTGGTGGTCCTCAAAAAGATCGAGTTTTTAGATTGTCAGATAAGTAAGTATTAAAAATCATGTACAGATTATTCTGAGGGCCTTTTGAGGGCCACTAAACCTAACTTTCCGTTAGAGAGAAAAATTATAAGAATTTTTTATGGAGTACACCTTCAGGAGGGTATTTATTGGATTCAAAGATTTCTAAAAAGCTGAGACAGAATAATTTTTTTTTTGTTTCAAAATACGAATTTTCAACTAACACAACAAGTGCAAAGCATTGTGGACAATGTTATTTCAGATGTGTATACTTTTTGCTTTGTTTTTATAACAAAACATTAAAAGCTATGTAAATATGACATAATGTGAACTTAAAAATAGCATGATTCTTATCAAATTAAAAATAAAATATCTCCAAAACTATTTGAATGTGAAACATATTTTAGTTGAGAATTCTTATTCTAGAGGCAAAAATGAGCAAAAAAAACACACAAAAAACTAACTAAAAAAATTGTGGTGTAGCATATTTACCGTAGCTTTTTAAAACTATAAATTTTAAATTTATTTAATTAGCTAATTTCAATAAAAAAAAATCTTTTAGCCTCGTTCGACCACTTATGACCTCTTTGAACCTCTTTAAACCTCTTTGAACCTCTGTTGACCTCTTTGAACTCTTATGAACTCTTCGAGGGAGGTCATACTTCCCAACCCCTTGGTATAGATTTAATGAAGCAGTATTAAAACGGTACACGAATTGAATTAAAATTTACAGAAAAACATGAAAAAAGTTTTTCTTGAAATTTTATTTAAATATAATTGCTAAGATTTTTTTAATAACAAAAAATGCAATGTTAATTACTAACTTAAAGATGAGGAATTAGTGAAAATGGGTTTTCATATAACAATAATGGTAAATAAAGGATTTAAAAAAACATAATAATAAAAGTCTTTTTGTACTTTAATTCTAAAAAATATTGAAATAGTAAATACAAACATTTAAAAAAATTATAATACTTTTAAAAATTATGTTACAGAAATGTTACTTAAAATTGAATCCCCGAATGATGGATGCAAAAAGTTGATTAAAGCCAATAATATATCAGAAATATTGCATTTGTCAATGTCAAAATTCAATCTTCCAAATTTGAATTATAAGGTAGAGATTTGCATTAACTTTACAAATATTTCTATTATTCTATAACCCAATTTATTTATAATGTTATTATTTAATATTTTCTAACCTAGCTAGTACTATCACACGATGGTGCCGAAATTGAAGATGATGAAATTTTATTAAGTTACGTTGAAGAATACGGTACTGCACCAAATCAGCCTATAACTTTATTAATTTTAGCTAAAAACGTGACATATAGTCAATATATATCAAGAAAAAATTATGATCTCGAATCCTTGCCAGAATCATTACCAGAAACATCATCATTGGGAAGTTATGATGCTCACAACAAGCAAGATGAAGAACCAGATGGAATTCCTATTGTAGATCTTAGTGGTATGTATCGTAAATTGTGAATCTATAATTGTTATTATCTTTAAAACTAAAATATACAATTTCTATAAGTATTATAGTAATTAATATGTACTCACTAAAACTTTAATCAAATATTTTTTAATTATTTTATTTAACAAATTTTCGATAAAAATGTTCATTTTCAATACCATTACACACTTTATTAAAACGTGTTTTATTTTAAATTTTAATCAATGTAAATCTATCTTTTGACATTTTTTTGTCTTCAACTATACTTACTGTATAGTAATTTTTTTTTAAATGTTTGACTTGTAAAACGCAAACCGTTTTTATTTAAAATAGTATCACGACATTCTGAGGAATTTTGTAAAATAAATTTTTTAAGTCAGGAAAAATCTAATTTTTTTATTTTTTTCTCGATTAATGTCTCCAGAATAATATAATGACAAAATGTGTACAATATTTAATATTGATCATTATTTTTCAAAATAATTGTAGATGACATACTCATCGGTATCATAAACTGTTTGGCTTTATTTATTTTATTTTTTAAGACTTTACTTGCGGATCGATGATTTCAATTTTTTTATTAATATTTATTACATTTACCTTTCTTGGTGTCATTGTGACTGACTGATATGTAACTACGATTAAATGTAAACAGCATAAGCCCCAACATAAAACATATTAGTATTTTAATTGTTAATTATAAACAAAAATGTATACAATTTTAATTTGGGCCAATAAAATTTCGATTAATGAGAAGGAAATTGATTCCAGAAATAGAAAATGTTCTCAAGGAGCATACATTTTTCTTCGAGGAATACAAGTTTTCGAGTAATGGAAGTTCGGGAAATAGAAGATCCACTGTAATTAGTTGTAAATTATTGTGTAACAGATTCATATATTAAATATGAAAATAAACATAATAAGCATTAATTTAGAATAGTACATTACACCACTAGAGATGAAAATGATCGTTTCTCAACGAGTGTGATTGCGAAGCAATCATTTCTGATTGGGAGACGCTAATTTCTAACCCGAGTTGCGTATACTATTTTTCACTACAAGTACACGAATTCTTTCTAAAAATTCAATAATTCAATGTGAAGCATATAGGTATATGAAAAATTAAACAGCGATGCTTTCTAATGGTGAGCCGAGTCAGAAGCATGATAGTTTTAAATAGAACTATAAAGAGCTTAACACCAAAATTCCAAAATACTACTCCTGTTGATTTGTTGATGTTAATATTTTTTTGATGCTGTGCGTAACTCTAATTAATTGCTGTACCGTGCTTCTTTTTCCTCTAAATCCATATTAGTTATCTTTGAAAATTTGTTCGAGGTTTTCATCTTGTTATTTACGGTTGACAATTACATTTTCATGCACTTTGCTCATTGTAGGTAATAGGCTAATTGGCCTGTAACTTTTTGCTTCTTTTGGTTCCTTTCCATGTTTGGCATTCTTACAAATTTCCGCTGAGATTAATTCTTGTGCACGGTTTCCTGTGTTATGTTTTCAAAACAATACAAATTAATTTTTTTTTATTTACAATATTGTTATTTACAGATGATTCTAATGATGAGACTGAACGGAGAACAATAAATGCTCAAGATTTAGAGATGAAATTTTGGTCCAAACTTCCTGTACGAGCGATTAAAGATTGTGCAGAACAGAAACCTATCAATCTAAAAGACATGAACCAAATCATTAATATACTTATAAATTACGTGCTTAAAGATTTGAGGGATCCATCAAGAGAATCTTGCGAACAATTGGCCCAACTGATTTTCAACAAGCATCCAAAATCATTTGTAAACATATTTAGCAAACGAATTGGGGGCAATGGATATGAACCATTATTTAGAGAAATTTTTACTTCAGTACAAAATCGAAACCGCACAATATTAAACATAATGAATAAAAAAAGAAAACTTATAGAAAATGAAAAAACTGTTTCAAGAAGGAGGAAAGAATATGGTTGCGTGGACTACGCAGGAGAATTAAATGATGGGGAAACTTACAAAATGCTGGAAGAAAAACGAAGTCGTTTGGAAAATATGCATTACTCACAAAATCGTAATGCAATAGAAATCTTAAATTTGATGGATCAAACGTATCCTTTGCAAAGATCAATGTTTAACGCTAAAAGACAAATTTCACCAGGAATTATGGCAAAGTGGCCTTTTCTGCAAGAATCGCAATATTTTCTGCAGCACGCCAATCGTCTTTTAGGAACAACTGTGCAGACAATCTGGGTGCAAAATATTCAAGAACATGCAGAAAACTTGATAGAGTTAATATTAAGTTTTCAGTGTAACGAAAATTTGCTAACTGAGAGAAATAAAATTGTCAATGAATGTATAACTTGGAGCAAATCTACTGGAAATATTATGCTGAGGCAATTATTAATATTTCCTTTGCTTCTGTGGCATTTTTCTGAAAATCAAGAAAATTTGTATAAAGTTTTAAAGGTAATTATTTTTTAGACTTATCATTTACAAGTTTAAAACTTTATAAAATAATAAGTAAAAATATTCATTACAAAATATAAATTTGAAGTTATATTTTTGCTTACATAAATTATATACGTAAAAATGAGATTTTGTTCAATTGAGATGAAAATGTAATAAATATTAGAGCATATTTGGCAAAAAAATCTTGTTTTTAAAATAATAAATTTTTGATTGTTGTATTTTTATTGAATTCAAATGATTTCAAAAATATTGATTCTAGATTGATATGACTGAGGCTGATGTTCTCAAAGCGGAATTCGTTAATAACCCAACACTGTTGATTAAAGGTTTGTGATTTCAATCAATTCATTTTTTATTTTTGTAAACATATCCTTAAATGTTTCTTTTGTGTTGCAGGTGCTTCTTTGTACGATATTCAGGCCAAATCAATTTTAGTTCTTCCAAATAACATTAAAATAGCTTGCCAAAATTTGATGAATGGATTTTTAATGACGTTTTTATCGTACTTTGTTTTTGGATACAATTATTCTGCTGAAGTTGAAAAAACTTTGGAATTTATCCAAAGGTGTGTTTTAAATTTGAATGTTTATTTTTATAGACAAATCGTATAATTACTTTTATGTTACAGAATGATTATGGGAATGAATCCAAATGAAGGAAATAAAACTGCCAGAAGAAGTCAAAATCAATCTTTTGACAAGGACGTAGCACATTTAATAAGACTTTATTTTGCTTACATAAGGACCAAACCTCGGACATAATGACAAAAAAAGTGGGCTTATATTTTGTTTTCACTGCAAATTTATATCTTACGTGTTTACCAAAAAATGTAGAGATTAGACGTATTATATTGAACAGTACAAAACTTTTTTTATAAACATTGTTATTTAAAGTTTAAATGTTTTAACTAGTTTGATTGCTTTTCCACATTTTGAATTAATTGTTCAAAATTAATTCTGAAAATGGTTTTTTGCAGCAGGGTTTAAAAGAGGCTGAAAAAAGTTATTATTAATATAAAAATGGGATAAATTTAAATCAGTTCAAAAAATTTGCAGACTATGCAAAATAAGCTAAACAAAGAAAAAACATAAAATATATATTATTTAAAAAAATAAATAAATAAATCGTTGTAAATATTTGAAGAAGAGTTACATGGTCTGCCATTGAAAAACTTTCATCTTAAAAAATATGCAGTAAAGTGAAAGAAAGGCTAAAGCAACCAAAATTAAATCACATTTAAAAAATACTTAGAAAGAAATTTCTGAAGTTTGGTTAAATTCTACAATGCCACTTCATTTCAGAAAATTTGTGCTGGAGAAAAAATAATTATAATTTATTACCTGAAAAAATGATTAACTTTGAAAATTATTTTCTTTAAAACGGTGTTCATACGTTCAACTAAACCTCGGGAAAAGTGCCTATTCATTTATTTAAACAATTGTTTTACATTAATATAAAAAATCTCAAAATTCTGTCATTTATATGAATTATGAATTTTTGAGGGAACTCGCTTAAACAAGGCTAAGAAAGATAATATTTTTGGATTAAGTTGTAATAGTATATTTAATAAAAAAAGCAGAATAATTTTATAAAATGTAAATTGTTTTTATATTTAACAAGTGAATGGAAAAGCGCGCGCTTCTTTCTAGTTTAGTTTATTTAAAATCAAATATAGTTTAATATTTTTTTTACTTTTTAATATAATTTCAAAAAACTACATACAACAGTAAGAAAATAAAAAATCTTTTGAATCAAAATCGAATTAAAAATTAGTTGAAAACAATTAATTAATTAGAAAATTTTAAAATATTTGAATAAAATTTGGTATTAAAAAGAACAAAAAGTTTACATAATTTAATACAATTCATTTTTATAAATATTATTTCATTATCCGAATTTTCTGAACGTTCCGAACGATGGAGACAATTTCGGCTGAGAATGAATGCGAACGCGGACGACTTAATTAAGTGGGGATTAACTGTTCTCATTGCTCCCACCTAAATATCAACGCTCAGCGAATGGGACGTGCTTTCTTCAGTTGGAGAAAAGCTTGTTTCTCCAACTCTTAAAAATGAGAGAAATGGGCATTTTTACTGCACGTGTAAGAGAAAATGTAATAATACTAATTATGTAATCATGTAATTTTAAAAAAATAAGATTGTATACTTTTTATATCATAATAAAAAGGGTAGTCTAAAAAAGTATGTTTGAATTTATAGCTTATCATTCAGCATCTGTTTCAAGGAAATATTTACTAATTTTTTACACTTTGCAATCTGCAAAACTTCAATATTATAATGTCGCATAGAACAAATAATTTAGTTTCTGAATTTATTCTGAAATGAAATTTTTTAGGTAATAAAATCTGAAAAATCATTAAATAATTAATTGAAATAAATGTAGAATGGTGAGTCCCAAGTGTAGACATTTATATTTTTTGTACCAACCAAACTTTTTTATAAAAAACATACAATTTAATTTTGTTGAAATTACCCCTAACAATTTTTTTAATTGCATTTTAATGCACATATGTTACTTCTTTGAACATAAAAAATAATACAAATTAAAGTACATGTACCTTTGGAATGTAGTTGATCGCAGCCAGCCGTGTATAATAAATAATTAGTGCTAATCTGTTTTGAAAATAATAAATTTTTGAAGGTCTATCCAACGACACCCATCTTGACTATTTTTATGCTATCACCATTTTTACCTCTGGGGAGCGGGTTCGAGCAGAATGTCGAAAATAGTCAAGATGGCTGTCACTAAATAGAGCTTGAAAAATCATTTCGTAAGTCTATTTTTTTCCGATCCAATGTGTATGTGTCAAGATATACCCATTTTTAACGTTATTTGGCCATTTTCATTTTCGTCGATTACAGCGCCACATGTAAACTAAATTACGTTTATCATAGGTTAAACCGATGTAATTTTTTCTAGGGAAATCAAAACTGCTATAATTATAATAAGTCCTACATATACATTATTATTTAATTTTTATTAACTTTTAAAAAAAAAATTTGAATAAAAACAAACAAGTCTCATTAAAAAAATTAGGATTATAAGTAAAATAATTTGTAAATATGATATTTTATGTAAAATTTGAATTTCACTTTTATAAACTACATTTCAGTAATTATTTATTATAAAGACATATAATATAAACATTTTAATCAGATTTACGTTTATTAATTTATAATAATTTAAAAAAAATATAGTAATTAATATCACTTAAAAGCTCCCCTTGTTGGGCCTTGTGTGGCTCTTATTAAGGCAATGTGAGGACGAAACTTAAAGCTCAGTTACAGCTCGTATAACCTTCTTTAAAAGACCCTTTAGAACTCCTGTCAAAATAGGCATAACATATAGTTATTCATCAACTATATTTTAAATTCGAATATTAAATTATTTTCAAAATTTATTATTAACAAAAGTTAAACAATACTATATATTCAGTCGTAGATGGATTACTTTGTTATCATTGTTTTTAATATTTGATTGTTTATTTGATTACGAAATTTAACAAATTAGTGAAAACAATAATTTTTGAAAATTATTTATGTAAAATCATATATTTTCAATGATTTTATAATAATTAATTATATAATAGCTATTTTTAATATTTTTTTAATCATTAGGTTTATTTGATACACTTAACAAAAATTAACAATAGATTTAATAAATAAAAAATACATTTGTTATTCATTATTATTTATGAAAAAATTAAAAATTCTCTATTTATCTACTACCGCCTAAGAGGTGAGCTTGGCCAATTTTTTAATAGTAGAGAAGTGGCGGGAAAAATGGCCCAGGAGGGCAAAGTGATACCGGCCCCCTTGTGATATCTCTATTATGAGTGCTGCTACCTGGTAGGTCATAACAGAACTTTGTCACATACCCAACAGTGGATATTTTTGTCATCTTTTTTAATTATATTTTATCATTTATTAGAATAAAATAATAAAAACTATATAAAATATGTAAATCAGGAAGTCAATATTAACAACAAGAGAGCTTATTTCATAGTTAACCTGTTGACTTCATATATTCGAATTCGTTAAAAACAATTCTTTTATCAAATCTTTAAAATTACACTATTTTAAGCATATTACATGACATTATTAATTTTTTTTTTTTTACATATTGCGAAATTAAATTTCCCATATACGGGATAAATCGAGACAACGTCTTCATTCTCTGTACATCATTTTATTAATAAAAAATTAACTTTTTATTACTTTTAATTTTAACATAAAAGATTACAACATATTGAAAATAAAATACTATTGAAATTCTGTGTGAAAATCTACGAAGCAATTGCGATTTCTCGTACTGCACAAGGAAACCTTGGATTTCGAACAATAAAAAAAGGTTTTTTATAGCACCTTTTATATTTACATTGCAAATTATTTTTTGGGTCGTTGAAAAATGGTATGTGGTTATATTATTCTTCAACAATTGCTCTGCAAGGTGCTAATAGGAATTTCTTGAGCCCTGGTTCTTCTTCTTGTACGCTAGATTTGCTCGGTCTTTCTCTCTTCCTTACTTGTTATCAGTTCTTTTTTAAAATCAATTTTTCCGCTACTTTCAATCAAAAATTCAACAAATCTATAAAGTTTTCCTAATTCTTGAAGTTTTTCTTGTATTCTAACTGGGAGTTCGTAATTGCTATATATAAGGTGTAAGCTATCAAACTTAATGTCCTTTTTTTTGATTTCTTGCATGTTCGATATAAGGAAAGATTCCAATCAAAATGATCCACTCCACCCATTTTCGCGTTGTATTTGGCCACAACTTCTGGTCCTTCCACGTTAATGTAAGACTTGGGTTTTCATCCCTTCTTTTGCACCTGTCAATTTTCTTAATTCCAAGAAAGTTTGAACCTAGTCAAACAAAAAAACAATCGTACCACTTTGTTAGAACTATACCAGTATATTTCGATTTAAAAAAAAGTCTAGAGTAAGGTTAGTTTTTAGACACAGTTCACGAATTACGATGTCATAACTAAGCTGACAGCAGCTCTCGTTCCAAAATTGTATTTTTTTTGTACATGTGATTTTTAATATTTGAATAAAAAAATGCACAATTTAAGCCTCATGAGTTTCTACA
>JABFPM010001054.1:0-22855 GCA_022817325.1 Idris sp. 1 HC-2018 | reverse complement strand
GATTAGTACCCATGATTGTTGTCAATGGCAGATTCTCACTTACTTGTTGGTTAGATAAATTCGTCAAAATTAAAAGAGTAGTTAGAAAGAGAGACTTAGGAAAAAGCCAGTCAACACCTCACTCAAGTGAAAAACACTTGTGAAATTATAAGATCAAAAGTTAAGAATACCGTCAACAAAATAAATTAACAAAATGATGTCAAGACAATAGTCTTGTCAAGTACATGTGCTCGCAACGAGCTCCAAAGTTCGAATCTTATAATTGTTATTATTATTGTATAATAAAATACATTTTTATTTTCAACTTTTTTAAATCAAATTAAAGAAAAATAAATTAAACAAACATTAAAGTTACAATGGAATTTTCATATTTATTACTTTTCATAAGATTTAGATATCTTATAGATTTAATAAAGAAAAAAATATGTAAACTTTTGTATTAATTTTTTTTAAAATTCTTATTTATTTTGAGCAAGAATTTTAATTTTCTTTCTACTACGATAAAATTTGTTTTGATCAGGACCTTTGTCTTTGAAGTTCAAATTTTTTTTTATTTTAGAAACACATGTTCAATTTAGAAATCAAAAAAGAGTTTTAATTTTGAATGATGTTTTCAACCGAAAAAATGAAAACTTAAACTGTTTCAATCATAACGTTTTAAAATCGCGTATAAACGAGGCTTTTTTCCGCGTTATATGAGGATCACAATTCTTAACCTTCCACCGGTTGCGTCAGCCATATAACACGAGCGATCGCGTCGTTTACTTTCTTAAGGCGATATGTCAGTCGATTTCAAGGTGTCTCTCTCACTCACATGCAAACTTCTATAGTTCTGTCTCTTTCCCACTTATGTGACTGATATATCACCTTAAAGCTAAATTCTCACTCATTAAAAAATTTCAGAAATAAATTAAGTAAAATAAATTAAACCATAATAATCAAAAATGGTTTTAAAAGCAATAAAATGAATAATTAAACAGAAATAATCAATTTTATATAATATTATCTACAAATAATATACACAAAAAAATAGAAATCTTGCGTGACAAAATGTACGGTTGAATGTTATTGTTTTTAATCATCTATTAATAAAGTTTAAATTTGAATTTTAATTATTGTATGTTCTTTGAACAAAAATGAGTAAAAATCAAAGCATTTCATTAACATAGTAAATTGTTTACGCCAAAATTTTGTGGAATGAGTCCCGTGAGCTCATTATTGACAAAGATCATATCACTGTACGAAATAAAAAATTATTGGAATTTTTATCATTTTCTGAAAGCTTAGTCGTGAATCGGAGAATACAAAAAGTTTCAGTTCAACATTTTTATTTTACAAAGTACACGACGCGACCGGCGGAAGGTTAAAACACGCAAAAGCGATACTGCGTTAAGCAGGGGATACCTATGCAGAAAATATCACCATACAATTTAAAATATAAAAGAAAAACAAAAATAATCAACTTTTGTAAAAATGATTTACACAAATACGAATGAAAATATTTCCATCCACATCCCATGTAAATATTACTATTTTATTTACTTCCATACATTTGTCCTTTAATTACATTGATTTTTCATTTTTCATTTTTTTTACAATTACAACATTCATCATACTTCTTCTCAAGCATAACGAAAACAATCAGCAAATACTTTTTTTAAAATTATTATTAATAAATTCTGGCAATGTTAAACAAGTTTTCTGTCTTCGTTTCGTACATACTAATCATATACACTACAATTATACTGAGTAAAAGGGACCCTTGCGTTGTTTTTTACATCAACTTTTGTTCTCGCGTTCATTCATTATTTTTTACACGCTCTAAGCGGCCCCCAAATTTGTTTAATAATCCTTTTTAATAATCCTTTTAGTACCTACACTTTTTTTCTTCGATTATTTCGTCGATTTGCGCCATTCAAATAACGGTTATCGTAAAATAATTGTAAATAAATGTATGAGTTTTCCGCCATGTTAATTATCTACAATACTTGTCAACGAATATAAAATCACAATATACATTCAGTTAGACATACCAAAAATGTCGTGTGGCTCTGCTTGTTTTTTTTCCTTGTCTTATCCCATTACATTGGGTATGTGTGTATGTATATATGTATGTATTTATGTATGTATGTATGTATGTGTGTGTGTGTGTGTGTGTGTGTTTTCTTTCACATTTTTTATACGTGTGAGTGTTAGAGAAGGAAAGGGGAAACTTTGTTTTTGCTAAATAAACTTTTTCCAGAAAAAAGTTTATTCCATTCCTTTGACGCAAATTCACATAAAATTTGAACAAACTTTTTTCTTGCATTACAATATACATATACAATATTTATAAATATTTGCTTCCTTTGTTATATCCTTTTTTGAGTTATAATTATTACGAAAATAGCGGTACATGTTATTGGTATTTGAGTGACGACACGAGATGGCGTTCTTTTTTTCAAAAGCGTGTGTCGTTGCGCTTAAATGTTAAAATTATTATTATTTTGTTGCTTTTTATTCATTGTTTTCTGCTGAAACATTTCATTGTTCTCACGTATAAAAGTCAAAGAGGCAAATTTTGCTTGTAAAATCAAAAAATATAATAATATGTATAATAATATAAAAACTTGTGTGAATTACTTTCACGATCTTACTTTCAAAAGCCTGGCTAAACGCCTAATATCAAAAATTCCATCATCATTAAATTATAGTACAATTCTTTTTTTCTACCAAGAATTTGCATTTCATTGCGTAATATAATACTTCTAATGAAGAAAAAGCAAAATCGCCTCCTACGACCTCAATGCTATACACGAGTAAAAAACATATTTGAATATAAAAAAAAGGAAAAAAAAAGTTCAACAAAATTCACTCGTGTAATATCTTACAAATTAATATATTTAATGATCGAATATAATATATAATATATACATGGATGCTTAATGCGAGATACACGTCCGGGGTTTTTTAAAAACAAATAAAGAGTCGACATCTTTGAATTGCACAGTTTTTTGTGTGTATAATTTGTGTGAGTGTATGTGTGTACATTTGTGTAATTTTCCCACATTGCATCGTTTTTTTGCAACGCCGTCATACGAAGTAACAAATAGCCAACGAAAAGCGCCGCCAGATGGCGCGCTTGGTAATCTAATGAGAACAACTAAAATCGTTCCCGCGAGACGACCGACGTTCACTCGAACCACTGACGAACAGAAAACATTAACCCTCATTCGTTCTGACTAGCGTTGTGCCATGTTCGCAGAATGAATATATACATTTATTTAAAATACATAAATATATATATTCGGTCGATATGCCACGAGGCATTTGAAATAAAAATAAAAAACAAAGTAAAAGAGCATTAAAAAGTTAGTTAACAAATTACAATCTAGGGAGGTAAAAAAATAATTATAAATTAGGGATACAAAAATAAAAGTAGTCGACGAAAGTCACGTGAATGCCTGACGTGGATATCGGGGAAAAAAAAGAGAGAGGAAGGGGGGCTACTGATTCAAGCAAACTTTGGCATCTCGCTTGGAACGAACCAAAATGGACCTGGTGCGATATATACACGAAGTCTACTTAGATTACATTTTTTTAATCTGGTGCTGTCTCTAAGTGACACCTAGCGGCAAATGTTTAACATTAGTAGTTCCATACCGAAGTGACTTTTGATTACATTTTCAAGAATTAATAAAATAAATTTAAAAATCAATTTCGTTGAATTGCAAATAAAAAAAATTATGATTAACAATCATAGAACACGAAAAAAGTAAAACATAATAACGACACAATGAAATTGTAAGAAGAAACATAATAAAATAATAATAACAACAATATCAAATTGTTTGGGATTTTCTGATTGACAAAAAAAAGAAAAAATGAAAATAAAGTCACTTTTATCAGCTCACTTTCGCCCGGGAAAGCAAAAGCTCATTATAAATGCAATGTCAGATAGACGCCATCTAGCGGAATTCGCTGTTTCGCACCGCTTGATCGTGCCCTCTAACGGGGCCTCGAGTCACGACGCTTGAGTGTCGCTCGCCCTGAGGGCGTTCTGCTCGGGCTATGTGTTGTATAGTTGACATTCGATGTAAGAAGTTGGCACGAAGCCCTCTATCGGCTGGGAAATGCGACGCACTCGGGTCCAACCGTCACCCTGGTCTGGCTCAATCACATATAACTCCTCGCCATCGTACATTGGGATTGAACCTTCACTTGTTGCTGAAATTAAATAAAAAATTATAAGTAATAGAAAAAAAAAAATTTAAAAAGAAAATTAAAAACCAACGAAACTGAGGAAACTAAATTGAGAAAAATAAAGAAATATTAATTAAAAGACATCTTACCGTCAAAGGGATAAATTGCTCGACAAGTTCCAAGTGGCGGCTGCGCATCCACCTCGTCGACGTAATATTCTTCGCCGGCACTGCCGTGCAGCGAGGTCTGCGACTCTCCGATGCCTGACTCCGGGCTGTTCGTGGAACTGTGCATCAGTATAGTAAAACAAAGGTGTGTACTTGTAATTCGTTATTTTTTCTTTTTTTTAATTTAAGCAATTTTTTCTCTATCTAAAAGGCATTTTTTGCTGAAATCTTACACGAAGATAGCTAGCTGTCTTTCTTCAAGAGAAAAACAAAGAGATAAAGAAAGAGAGCTGGCTCTATACGAAAAATGTTTTATTTATTTTTTTATTATGTAAATGTGTGTGGAATGTTTTTGGGAATCGAGTGAAATAAAACTTACGCATGGGTTGGTTGCGGTGTGCCTGGTGCGTTGTTCTTTTTGTTCGAAAGTTGATTGGCGTTGGCGTTGCTGACGCTCGAGTCAGACGCTGATCTCGACAGACTTTCCTCGCCACCCGAGTGACTCGACCTTCGCGAACTGAGAGGTCGTGTCGCCGAGCCGTTTTTCGTTGGCTTCCTTTGGGCCTGACTTGGACTACTAAAATATTTAAAAAGATCATTAGTATTTATGTTATTTTTAAATACAAATGATATATTTTTATTTAAATTATAGAATTTAAATAGTAAGAATTGTAAATTAAAATAAATTCTAATTTTTGTATTAAATTTAACATTTTTGTAAATAAATTTACATGATTCAATATTTTGTGGATATAATTATTTAAAATACTTTCAAATTTGATTTGCAATTACTTAAATTAGATATAATTTATGCTAACTAAGCTAAAAATGTAATTTTTTATTTTAAACATTAAAAAAAGTATAATTACAACACTTTTAATTATAAAATATTTGCATAAATACAAACGTGCAATCTTTTGCTAATAAAATGCATTTAATTTTATATTAACTTTTATGTTAAAGTTTAAATTTAAATTTTTTTGAATAAATAATAGATAAATAAAAATTGTTCACAGTTATAATAAATCTTTATTTTTATTAGTCTCTCAATTATTCAAAAACATATAGGTATAAATAAAATGTATATTAAAAGTTTTTTAATGCAGTGAATCAATTAATTAACAATTTTATTACGTTTAGAATGCACAGCCTTATTAATTTAATTACTTGCTCACAAGACAATAACAAAAAAATGATCCATTAAATTGATTTGAAATTTACTTTAGTGTATAAATAAAAATATATCTTTTAAATATTTAAATTTAATAATAAAAATAAGTAATCTTAAAATATACGAAAAAAGTTGTTGGCAATCTTTTACTGAAATACACATTTTTTTATTATTTTTATTACTTAAGATTTGTTTTCACAATTTCATTATTTGTTTCTGTGGATTTTCGTTAGTCAAAATATATAATTATATAATATCATTTTTAAAAATAAACAACTATTTTCAACAAGAAAACATTTTTTACCTTGACAGCCCGACCCCGGCATTCATAGCATCCTCCAAATAACCCTGAAATTTGACCAGCTCCGCGCTGAGCTTGTCCAATTTCTGATTCGATTGATTGAGCTGGCCCTCTATGCTCATCGGGTCACCCAGTGCTGGATTCTGCTCGTAAACCCCTTTCATTTTCATTAACCCGTCCTTTGCGGCTGTTTCCTGTTGAATTTTCGCGGTGATCTCATCCAGTTTTTGCTGCAGCCGCTTTTTTCTCTGGTTCGGCGGCAGATCACTGAAGTCCTCCTTCGCACCGTCCCCGTAGCCCGGCACATTGTTCTGCAAGAGCAAATTGAAAATAAAAATCCAGCCGGTCATCTCCCCCTCACACTCATCCAAAACCGTTTTGCTATACCAATTACTTAGAAGCTCGAAAGAAGCATGTAAAAGCGATTATATGTGGTGATGCACAAAACCTAACTGGATAATAATAATGAAATGCAAACGCTTAATGGCAACATGAGGGGATGTTTTGGTTAATTATTATAAATGTATATATATAAATGTGACAGACCTTCAAAGCTATGCACACCTCGATCAACTTCTGTCGTTTGCATGAAACAAATCACAAAATGCGCATCATGGAAGTACAATAAATAACAATTTCTCTACAAATTCCGGAGATTTTTTTTTTTTCATTTAATTGTTTTCTTTTTCATTGAATTTATTTTCTTTATTTTTTATTTTAAAAAAAATCACCGAATGTGGGTTAGCTTACACTTAAAAGTGCGTTTTTTTATTGTCAAGCAGAAACAAAGACTAATATAAAGACTGGACAACTGGCGCAGGCAGATAAGGAAATTATGCACACCGCTGAGTAAGATACTTACTACGACGTTAGCAACGTTCCCGAAATCGCATCACACCAAGATCAGAGCCGTCCATCAAATTATAAATATATATAAAAAAAAAAAAGTATATAAAAATTAAAAAAACAAATTACTTAAATTAGACCTTTATTTTTATTACTTAAACTTATATAAATAATTTTGTTTCCAATTTTTTTGAAAGGCTTTTGTGAATTATTATTACTGAATGGATGGTTTTGTCAAATTACAAAATGACTTTATTTTCAGTGTTTTATGAAGAAGAATGCGAGTTCTGATATGATTGTTTAATGAAATAAAACGCAGCTATTATGCATTCTGAAAGTTCAATATTGGTTTATAAAGAAATACAGAGGTAATTAAAACCACCCAGCCTCCCTTCACCAAAGAAGAGTTATTGAAAAAAGAATAATAATAATACAATTCGATAATTATCCATAAAAATTGGATCTTATGCAGGACAATTATCGATGAAATATTATAAGAAATTCTAAAATATTTAAAAAATTTAAGTCTGAAGGCAATTCCTTTAATTTCTTCAAACTCTTTCCAAAGAAAGCAAGCAAATATGCAATTTCATAGTATATATATATATACACAATCTTCTGCTTCAGTTTGAATGACACGTCCTTACATTTTTTTAATTACAATCATAAATTGTTTAACAAATAATAAATATAAACAGACGTTTCATTACACTGTTCAGAAGTTCCATGCAACTAAATCTACATAATTAGTTAAATTAAACTAACAAAAGTTTATCATGAAGCATCTTTTGTTAATTTAATTTAATATGTTGGAGAATTCTGTTTAAAGAGGCTGTTCAAAACCTACAGACCTTGTTGCTGCTAAAAATGTTAAAGAGGCCAACTCGTTTTTTAATTTTGCCTCCAGAAACGGTGCCTTTAACTGTGAGGTGGTTATGGATCGGCTGCATCACGGGCTGCACCAGCTGGCTGTTGCTGTCGTAAGTTTTAGCGGCGGACAGGTCCTCGAAGGGTATGTCCTCAGGCGGGGAATATCCGCTCTTGTATCTCTCAATCACGAGCAATGTGTCCTGTTTTTCGTTGATGTCATTGGCAGCTTTTTCTATCGCATCCAGACACTGCGCGATAATCGGCGCCACTGCTCGTTCAATGTCCACAGACTTTCTCATGTAATTTCGCATATTTTTTATCCTCTTTTCGTCCAGCTCCTGAAAATTAATGATCAATTTCAATAAGTAATTATATTTTATAAAAATTATTTCCAAAATTCATCTACTACTAAATTTGTGTAATTAAAACTTGTTTTTCTTATAATTTGTCTTGTTTTATTACCTGTAAATGCTGAAATACTTCTGGCATAGCGGTATTATAATGCTGTGTTTGCATGTCATTTGTTTTTTGCAGTTGATTCGCGTATTCGGTTTTTGCTTCCTCACTCTGCTGGGTCTTTAAATTCATATTAATTCTCTGCTTTTCGACCTGAAAAAGTATCTATATGTTAGTTTTTTGTTTCTCAATTTTTTTAATTCATGTTTTTTTGTTTCAAGTACCTCAGCTCTGGACAAATTGTAATCCGCGTCCGCCCTCTGGTAGTTGTCCAACGCTCTCTCCGCCTCACGAAAAGCCTTTTCGTATGCTTTTCTCGCGCGTTCCAAGTTGCCGATCTGTCCGGTAAGAGTCGCCCTAAGTCTCAAACCCTCCTGCAAATACTTTTTGCGGTCTTCCTTGAATTCTTTGACTAAAATATTGAGCTCGCGGAGTACGTTTTCATGCAGGTTTTCCGCGATTATTTCGCGTTGACCTGCCTGATCGTTCACTTCATTTAACTCCAATTTAAAGGCCTGACACGTGCTATATCTGTAACAATTAAATTTTTTTATTCTACTTTGCAAAAAGTCAGACAAAACTTTTTTGCAACAAAATTGTTGCAATACCAGTTATTATTATAACAATTGTCAGCTATGAATAATTCATTAAACTTTAAATATATAATAAAACGTACAAGTGCATTTGGAAATATAATATAAATTCAGTTCAAATCCATTAACGGATTTGTTTCGTCATAATGTAAAATGACTTAATATGTTTCGTGTTTAATCATTGTTACCAGAGCATTTTTTTTTCATCGCACGACTGACTTCGAGGGCTAATAATGTGAAACGTCTTCTCATTGGTGGAGCATTATAAAACGTCCCACGCAAAACGATAAGAAAATAACTTTTGTTTCACATCGTGCGATACTTTTTGCTAAGTCATACTTTTTATTTTTGATAATATAAAACTTTTTTTTTCTTAAGAAATATGATATTTTTTTGTTGTAAGAAAAATTCTTTCAAAATTTACTTACTGATAATCATCCTCCTCCTTTTTCTTAGGTTGATAACTTTTAACTAGCCGCCTGAAAGAGAAAAAAGAAATTAATTTTCAGGGTATATAAATAACAGAAGACATTTTAATATTAAAAATAAAACAGTACTATAGTGATAGGAGATTTCCGGTAAAATCAGAACGACGCGATTTGACGAAAACAAATTTTTCGCGTGGGCTAATAAGCGAGGATGCTTATTTGGTAACGCGAGGGAGATGTGTCAAGTAATTCTCAAGTGTGTGGTTTGTGCCACTCCATTCACCGGAAGCCGCCGATTATGCGGCCGACGTTTCCCTGTCATGCAAAATATTATAAGTCGTCAAATTCAAATATGATATTCGACCCTGAATTTGACTGATTGTGTATATTATTTTATGTTGATTTAAATGATGATGTCAGCAAAATAATTCAAATTTTTTTTCATTTATATATTTTTCTTCTTTTATCATGAGTTAAAAAATCGATTTCTTTTTCAGTTTATTTATATTTGATGACTTAATCCCGATAAAAGTGAGGAAGTAAGGAAAGGAATAGGATAGGAAGTAAATAAAATAAAAGATTATGTGACAATTAGTCATGGAACGTGATTTCTACATTCATAACAGATGTGAGACTGCTGATAGACTATAAACAAAATCGTTTATTCTGACAAATGTGTTACAGGGACGCGTGGATTATGATATTAAAATGTAACGCACGGATCTGTTGATTTGTCTAAGCTAACGTTGACTTTGCGTGTAGAGAATTGTTATAATGAAATTGGCATATATTTTTTTGCTTAAAAAACTATTTATTTTAATTTAATTTATTTGCTTTATTACAAAATTGAACAAAATTAAAGTTCGCTGAATATTAAAATGCAAGAAACTTCCAAATTTTTTTTTTAATTTTTTTTAAATTTTATTAAACATTTTTGCTGCTATAATAATTTCTGTTGAAACATTATTTTGATAAATGCTGACGTGAGTCGTGATCGCGATGAAAATGTTAAGGATCAATGAGAAAACTGGCGGGGAAAAGGTCTGTTGCACTTGCACACAATGTATTTTCGTAGAGCGGACCGCGTGGGAAGAGGCGAATAAAGAAGCTCCGCCGGGACGCGCTGAGTCGACAATGAGCATGTCGACTGGCAGCACCGGCCGCGCAAAAGTGAACCGACCTGAGTTCACGGACACGCGCTAATATTCCATAAAGGCTCCCTTGTTTGTCTCGGGCTAAATGCCGGGGATCGCGTGACTACATTTTTATATGTACTAGTTACGCCATCTGTCCGAACTTTCTCGATTTTTTTCTTTACTCTTCATTATTTAAAAAAAAAAAAACTAGGTTCATACCTAAAATAAAAAAAAATCCTTTAAAAATAAAAATTTGTAATAAAGTATTTTAAAGAATGTTTCAAAATAAGTTACCTCAATTTGGCAGCGTATTCTTCTTCTATCGTACATCGATCTCGAATAAAGTGACCGTATCGTTCCAAAAATTCTATCCCTTTTTGTGTGTGCTGGGACAGATTTTCAAACTGATCCTGTAACAAAGAAAAAATACAAAATATTAAATATACAAAATTATTATGTTTATAATTATATAAAGAAGTAATTTTAACTTTGTTTAAACTTTTTAATTAAAAAGCAATTTTTTAAAAAAATATTTAAACAAAAAATGACATGCGGAAGTCATAAGCGAGTGACAGACGATCAATCTTTTGAAGTATTTTTTTGCGACTTCATCATTGTTATGAAAATAATTCAAAACGAAGATACGTTTATTGGCATTGTGTATCTAATTGCAAAAAAAGGAGGACTTATCTCGTTTGGAGTCGATAAAACACGTAGCGAAGAAAAAATATAAAGAAAGACGAAACCTTGAAACGTAACGCACGATTGAAGCAGTTTTGCGCACTTTGGCTTCGGCATGTGTGTATTTTATTCTTTTCTCAGAACACCCATTTTTATGCGCCAAACATTTGCAGAACAAAAAAAAAGAAAGACAACTTGGTTTCTCGTTCGTTCTACTACAATAAGTGTCAGATTTTGGACGAAAAATTTAACTTTTTTCATTATATTAATCATTTAAAACAATGTTTTTCTCTTTATATTTAATTATTTTAAATTAAATTATCATCTATTAATTAAATTAAATTAATTTCAATGTTAATTCATTAATGTTAATGTTTTCTAGTCGATGTTAATCGATTAGCAAAGTTTCCAACATTTTTTGTAGAAAAATCAATTTCAACAAATGAGTTTTTGAAAAACACAAAATCATCTCAGCTTATCGATGTAGAAAACAGTGCGTTTCACGTGCGATAACGCAATCGTTAGTGTCGGCTACTTTTGTCACAGGCCAGTTTTCTCCTCAATATGATTTACAATCGCTGATAAAATTTGCAATCTAAATGATAACTCGGTTCTGCTTGACTCGCTGGTAAAATGTGGAATAAGGTGCGAATAAAAGTCGACGTCGTTTCCTGGGATTGTGGTGCACCAAACGGAAGTAGGCAATGCACCGATACAACCTATCGGCCTATCTTATATCGGGTGTAACGTATAACCACTTGGCTAATAACATTTTACAATCAAAAATTTCCCACGTTTCTCTTTACAATGCTACTTTCATTCTGAAAAACATTCATTCGATTTCTTAATAAAAAAGTTTACTTTGCTCCCCAGCAAAAGAAAATGTTACTTTCTTCCCAGCAATACAAATTTTACTTTTTTCTTTCACAAAAAAAAATTTTACTTTTCCCCCTAGCAATACAAAATTTTCTTTTTTCCTCAGCAATACACAATTTTACGTTTCCTTCCAGCAAAGAAAACAAGTTATTTTGAATTCAAGATAAAGGAAAATTATTTTGCTTTCAAGCTAAAAAAATATAACTTTGTTCCTTAGTAATATAAAGTATTACTTTCCTCTTTATTGTCAAAAATCGGTATTTTTTTTTCTTCAGCGCTCTTTTTTGTTATTTAAATGCAATAAACAATTTGAAAGTACAACCTGTTAAGCCAAGTTTGCGCAATTATTTTGTTCTATTGATAACGGCCCGATTTGAATCGGGACACCCGTTACATAAAAGCGGGTGGCATGTGTGTCGCTGCAAATCTCTGGCCCTGATCGCGATCAAGTGTCTCGCGCGCGCACTCCGCAACAAATCGCGTTAATTCAACGCTGATAAATACGAAACCTTTCTCATATTCCATTTTTTATAACAGTTTCCGTGGAGAAAGGATTGCCGAACATTAAATGTTTATTTTTTATATCAGTTGATTATTCTTTTTTTACAAAAAAACAAAAAAAATATATTTTGCCTTTCACATCTAAGTATCTTCATCTCATCTTCAAGTCTTGTTACAATGGAGGATTTCCTAAGACTACATTTGTTTGATCGTTTAGCGGTTCGATGCGAAAAGTGAAACCCAAAGAAAACAAACGTACCGATTGACTTACGTTTCGTCATAGCGGATTTATAAGGTCGCAATTATTGTTTTAAATTGGTACAATAATGATGCTCACATGTGAATCGACTTTTATTTTCAGATAAAAACACATTAGTTGGTTACAAAATATTCTTTTTTATTAATTTAAATATTTTTATAAAAAATTATTTTTCTAAAACTAAGTTTATTTTAAGAAATTGATATTTATTTGTTAATAACAAAATTACTTCTGAGTTCGGTTTTCAGAGTAGAATTTAAGTTTTTCAGATTATTATTATTATTATTATTTTTTTTTTTTTTTCAAGAAAATTAGCATAAAAGTGTGCATTCCACAATTTCTTTTTCAAGTGAACGTACAAGTCGGCCATGATAGAATGCGTTTTTCCTACAGAGTTGTTGCGAATAAATAGCTTTCGCGACACGCATTGCGACTGGCTAAAGACACTCGGGGCCCGAGCAAGTCCTCTCGACTAGGAATGCCAGGCGTTATCGTTCAAGGACGGCTATCGTTGCAACTTTTACCATACACGCATATGAGGACAAGTAGGGCTTGGCTGCTGCAACGGAGACAAGGACAGAATTTCAAAAAACTTAACAAATCACCGTCAACTTGTTGCCATTTTCAACATAAATCTTCAACTTTTCTACAAAGAAAAATAATTTCTTCAAAAAGTTCCTAAACTTAATTAATTAAAGTAAAAATGTGCAACATAAATCATCGACTTTTTTAAAGAAAAAAAAATCAAGTCCCTAAATTTAAATAAAATAACAACATTTAAGAAAAATTTGTAAGGTTTTTTTTTTGGAAAAAAATTGTTCGTTAAACAAGTTTCTAATTTTAATTAATTGAGATACATAAACCTTTAATTTTTCTAGAAAAAAATCTATCATTAAAAAAGTTCTTAAATTATAAGAAGTAAAATAAAAATAAAACATTTAATAACGGTAAATTCAGCTTATTTTTTAAAAAATTATTTCAGAAATGCATCCTCCATTTAAAAGAGACGCAAAAATAATAAATTGAATGAAACACTTTGTGTTTTTAATTTCATGTTAAATGTGTCAGAACGGTATTTAATATTATCAATTTGTGCGAGTCCACTGGATATTAAACTTTATCGATTATTATCTTGTTTGCATCATGATCAAGCTGTGCTTATTATCAATCAAAAGAAAATTTCTCTCCAACTTGAATTAATAATTGATATTAAATCTTAATCATTTCTATAAATTAGATATTTACCTAGTTTTCTTTACTTTTTTTGCTTACAAACAATAACTATGTATACAGATCTGGAGTAATGAAACAAAGTTGCAAAGCTGAGTGTGGGAAATCAATACTATTATTTTTCTTCTTCTGTGACAGAATCGAGTGGCGTGAGAAAAAGACATGACATGGCAGCAATGAGTCAGACGAGTGCGCGCGCGTCCTTCAAAAAGGAGCAGCAGGTCACGGTGAATATGGCCGAGAGTTGTACAAATTTGGCGAACCCACTTTTCGAATGTAAAGTCCACACCTGACGATCACTTTTAAAGCTCCCCCTGTAATATGCATATAAATAGTACCTGCTATTAAACTACTTTATTTACATGCAAGAAGTTCATATTTATTCAATTTTTGTTTTTTCTCTTAAAGTAAAATAAAAAAACAGATTTTTTGAAAAATTGTGTCCAAAGATTTTGCTTATTGAAAGAAAATTGTTTGTGAAAAATTAATTGAGGATACAATTCTGAAGAGTTGATTTACATTGATGTAAATTTACAAAGTGTAGCACATTCATAAGACGTCTAATAATACAATCAAATCAGGTTGATCGACAACAATAATAATTCGTACAATTGCAAAATGACAAAAGAGTGTGTTTGTCGTGCGGCTCGGCCATTTACCTTTATAGAATAATAATCTATTACGACGTAGGAAGTAGGCGCAGGATATACGTCGAATTATGAGACAGATTCTCTGTCTAATATGTGAATGCATTTATTTGTACTTTTGTGTAACAAAACTCTTTATGTCATTGTGAGCGTGACATACAAAAATAGACATGCATCTTCTGATGTACAGCTATTTTTACACCAAAAAAAAGAAAGACTTGTTTTTATTAAGAAAATTATAAAAAAGTAATTTTAAAAAGACAATTTCAAAAAAAAAAAAAAAAAGAAAGTAAATCTTTTCTTTCAAAGTTAAAGTTCATTGACACCTTATCGACGGTCATTCAACGATTTTGCTGCACAACTTTAGCTATTTGAAGTTGAGCTTGAAAGTTGTGAATGCGGAAAAAGAGCTTTTTATCGAAGTGGCGTTGAACCTGAGTCAAGATGTTGAAATAACCTTTACGTATCCACACACGTGTGTTATACATACACCTACATTGTCATTGTGTGCTAGACAAAACGGTACGTGCGATCGTGCTTGCGTTCTGAAATGCAAGGATCGATAGGAGGAGGGTGAAGCACCCCAACTCAATTATATGACTCATAACACTCGCCCGGAACTGCTCCGAGAAAACTGTTTCATTGAATCCACAAGTTTTTTTTTCTTTTCTGGTCAAACTGTTTATTCAAACCATTGAAACAAATTGAAATAATTTATAAATGAATGTGATTAAAAGTAATTCTTACTAATTTACTTGAAATACATTTTTGTATATAACATATTTTAGTTTATAAATTATAAAATATTATTTAGTTATTTAAAAAGTTACCTATTTGAAGTTTGATTTCTATTATGAAACAACTAGAAGTAGGAAATTTATTGTTACAGAAAGTTTAAAGTCAGACACTATATTCACGTAAGACGTTACACGAG
Source organism: Idris sp. 1 HC-2018 (assembly GCA_022817325.1). NCBI lineage: Eukaryota > Metazoa > Arthropoda > Insecta > Hymenoptera > Scelionidae > Idris > Idris sp. 1 HC-2018. The sequence goes on along the minus strand of JABFPM010001054.1, from coordinate 7,577 downwards.
CTGAACGCGCGCGAGTTTTTCGCCGTGACGCTCGGCGGTCATTAAGCTTATAGCAGAATACGTTTTGTTTCGCAGTGAAAAGGCGTGCATGATATAAAGCAAACATCTCAGACATTGTCGGTTGCACTATAATTGGTATCACATTCTTCTTTTTCTTTCTTTCTTCTATTATTATATTCTTATTGTGTTCCTCCCCCTTCCTCTTTGGCTACTCCAATTTGGATGCAACTTTTACTCTAATTTAGCTAAATGATACCTACAGCAAAAGTATGATATATATAACTTATTAGGACTATGGTTACTTAAATAAAACGATTGTTGATTAGTTTAACTTGAAATAAAAATACATATTCTTTCTTTATCGGACTCGACTAGCACAAGGAAGTTCTTTTCTCGACGAAATCAAACTAAGAAGTGAAGAATTGCTTGTAACGACCTGGTAACACCACATCAATATAATTCTAAAGAAAAACCACTTGACTTATTTCTACGAATTATTGAGAAAAACATATCATACTTAGAAGATAAATTAAAGCAGAAATAAGAGTTGCATAAATTCTAAACAGGAAAATTCAACTCGTGCTCTCCGAGTTGAAATATAATCTTAAATATAATATCAGAAACTTAGCCTACAATAATGCTTTTGTGCTAATTGGTTTTTGTCTTTATTCGAAATAAATCAACATAACTGTTACATTTTTCAGTCAAACACGTTATTTTTGAGAATAACTCTGAGTACATCACAAGTTCTGCTGTTTCATGTTTTGTTATTATATATTTTATCTAACATCTAACTGACTAATTAAACTTTATGAAAGTACTTTATTTATGTAATGGAGAAAAAAGTTAAGTTGTGTTTTTTTTGTACAATATTTTAATAACTTAATGTGTATTTTGTAGATTTAAATCTGTATTTCATTGTGCAAAGTTTATAAATGTAAAATAAATTGTATTTTAAATTAATGTCTTGATTTTATGTTAGTAGTAAACTTTGCAAACTTCAAGTTCGTCATTTAATGAGCATTAAAGTAGTTGTTTTGATTGATTAAGACATATTATAAATATATATACGTATACTTGAGTAGTTTTAACTGAAATTTAAATTTTTCAACAAATTAAATTAATTTGTTGTTTAACAATAAAATTTAAATTAAATTAAAACAAAATAATATTTTAAAAGTCTCTGTAGGTATCATCCAATTAGAGAAAAATTAACGGTCCGTCAAATTACCATGATGTGGACATTCGATAAACAGCTGATTAATTATTCAATCGGAAATGGATGCAAAAAAATTGACAAGAAAAAAAAAGGAAACTAAATTGAGAGCAACGTTCTGCTACTAACGGCAGATGGGACTTTTTTGTCGCTGTTTTCTCGAGACCGGCAGATGGGAAATCGGCGATTTTTAGACGCGTGACGAAGTGAGCCGGCTCGGTCGATCGTCGGCACTTCTTTTCGCGGCCGCGAGGAGCGCACCGAAAGCGCTCGGCGACCCTGCCCTTGCCACGCCTTGCGCTGCCAATTGCCATCTGCATTCCCTTCACGAACACCAATGCGTCCCAATTCTTTTGTTAAACCATGACCTCACGTGGCACCAATAATAAAAAAAATTAAAGTTTAAAAAACATTGTAATTAAAATTTATCGAAATTGGAACATTTCATTGAAACATTTTTATAAATTTAGAGCATTTTTATAATTTTGGAGTGTTTTTAATTAATTTGAAGCATTTTTATCTAAACTGTAACATTTTAATAAAAGTATTTTTTTTTTAATTCAAAGTTAATTATTGTACTTAAAATGTTAATGTTTGCTGGGACAGAGAAAACTAATGTTTGAACGAAAATGACTGTAGCTGTGAATAAATCAGAGTTTTGGATGGAATTTAGAATTTGTCTTGCAGTGACTTTTCCACAGGTGCAACAATGTCACTGTCCTCATTATTGTTGCCAGCAAAGAACCCTTCACTCGAGTTGCCTTCCTCCAGAAATAAAGGTGACTTCCTCTCGATCTGCCACAGACACTCAGTCACCCGTTTTCACGTTCGCCGATCGCTCATTGGTCGGCCGTTGGTACGTTACAACACTTTTATTAAAAGCCAAAGATCGCACGAACAATCACATTTTACCTTTTACACTTTAGTGCACTGCAATATTCAACAACTGAGTGACGAAACACTTAGTTACTTGAATCTTTTCTTAAAAACTTGTTCTTTTTCAAATTCAAATTTCTTTATAAATTTTCTAAAACTTTTTAATTTTTGTAAATCGAATAAAAAGTACTTTTTTATATTTTGTATGAACTCCTTTTTAATTTTCCTTGACATTTTTTTTATTCATGTAAAAATTACTTTCTTCCTAAAATTATGAATCCCAAATGATTCTGAATGAAAATTTGCAATAAAAAGTCACGCATGCTATCAACGATGGTACGGATTACTATCATTAATGATAATTATCGTGACGTTGAAATAACATCACATTAAATACCTATTACCCTATTTTAAATTACTGTTGCGACAACGTCGAGGCAATTTCTTCTTCGACAAGCCATTGTGCACAACTGTGACCGCTTAATTGCGGTGACCAATTAATTTTATTCATCAAGCAGCGTCGCGCGAAACCAAAAAAAATCTGATTCTACTTGTCTCTTTCAATTTTTCTCATTTACAGTAAAACTTAAAGCATCGCTATAAATAGATTTTATTCGTGCTTACAATTTGTTCAATTTAAAATGTTATGATTTACGAAGAAAGTAATTATTTTATTCTTCAATTGTTATTTTATTTGCAATAAAATATTTATTTTAAAATTATTTTATTCTTCAATGAAAAAATTACTTTTTATTCAAAAAAATCATAAAGCTTATATTTTTATTCAAGTTTCTTTCCCTTTATTATTATAATTTTTTTTTTTGCTTTTTTAATAGTACTTCACACTTCTTCTGAAGTTTCTAAAGTTTACCTCTGGGTAACAAACTGGACATTTGCATAAGCTAATGATCAAAATTCTTTTCTTTCTTATCTTGATCTTTTTATACTTTCCTCTTCCTATCTTTTTGTTCGAAAAGAAGTAAATAACGTTTTACTTTTTATCATACAAATTCTTTATTATCTTCAAAAATAAATATGGCTAAAGACATAAAAGAAGAATAAAGTACATTGAAATCAAAAAGTGGGCTTTAATTTTAAAATAAATGTCAGCGACCTTTGACATAATTTGACAGCTAAAGTGTATCAACTGAGAGTGTAAGCTGTCGTCTATTCAGTTCAGTCATCTACGCTCGTGATTCATTCAATTTTAAAGCACTTTACGCAGCGCATGATTCATGCAACTTCGGGCGTTCGTTATCCACCGACAATGTTGAAAATGAGGGGAAAATATATGGGACAGTGGAAAGTTAAAAAAATACAAAAAAAAGTGCATCCTCAGTATTTATACTTATTTATTAGACAAGGATGCTGGACTGATACAAAAACAATGTGTGGGTTTAAGTTGAAAACAATTGCTTGAAAACTAAAAATTAAAATTTGTTCTAAAATTCTAAATTTTAATTTAATAATTTTATATTTTAGGTGAAACTGTAAAAAAAAAAAATTAAAAAAGCGGCCTGCAATATCAGAGCATAACCGAATTATTAAATTCTTTTCATAATCACATTGTTTCGTGCTTCAGAAAGCCATAAAATTACATTTAATTGTACTTTAATTTTTTTGTTTATTACATAAATTATACAAATTTAATTTAAAATTACAAGGACTTTTGTATAAAGAGTTCAACGTTCCTTTGCATATTTCCGTTGAAATTAACCGTAACTGTACAAATATCGGTATAAATTAATTGATGTATTAGTTGTAATTTTACAACATTATTAACAAACGCGAGTGTTAATTTAATAATAAAGAATCATCGGGTAACCAGGAAGAAAAGTGCCCTAAACTTTCTCCCCGAACTATTCAGCGCTTGGGAAATAATAGAAAGACGTCACTTTCTATCTGGCGCGTGATAAAAAAATCTGAGGAATAAAAAAAATGGCGAACCGCGTAATAACGGTCAATTATCAGCACTACTTGGGACCCCCAAGACGTCACGACGGTGATTTCATTGCTTATAAACATTCCAATCGCATGTCTCAGATACGTGTCGTTCTCTCACAAAAGGCCACGTGAAGTTGACCAATTTCACCTGTAAACCTTCATCATTCAATGCAAGCAGAGTAATAACATTTTTAATTTAATTTAAAATGTTTAATTAACATTAAATTTAATCGCATCATTGTAATTTAATTTTGTTTACTTCGAATTTAAGTTTTTAATCTAAGTTTAAAAGTGAACCAAATTTTGCATGGTTTAGAAAAAAAATTCATTCGAAAGCTGCATTTTCAAACTTTCGCATTGAAGAAAGAACAGAAAATTCTGGATTTTGTTTATCGAACCCTTATCATGTAGCACCTGTGCCAGTTTTCTCTCGCTATTGAATTTTGATTTACATTCTCATCTTAAACCGGTTATAATAATAATATATATCTAATCTTGTTATATTTTTGCATTTTCTTGTCAGCAAGATTGGAAATTGAAATGTCCTCGCAATTTAATTTAAAGTCCAATGGCCGCGCAGAGTCTGGCTGCGCGTGCGCTTTAATTGATCATTAATTTGTTTTTATTGGCGCAAATGCTGCTCAGATATCTAAATTTAATTGTTAATGGCTTTACATCGGCAATTTAAATTAGCGTTCTAACCAATTTGTAAGCCATTAAACCTGGTATCTAATATATATTTTACAATATATTTAAATATATTTCATTCAGGATCAAGTTCAGTGCTGAAGTTTCCTTTTTAATCATTTTTATTTCATTTTCAAGTTCAAAATTTGAGTTTTCTTTTTAAAGCTCAAAATTTCGTTTCGAAGGTTTTGCTAAATATTATATTTGAGAAGAAGATTTGAAGAAAATGAAGCATAATTTGCGTTACGCATCCGTGGTCCTGGGACATACAGGAAAAAAAATATTAAAGAAAATGATTATTGGGCTCGTTGATGCGTGCAGGACACGACTTTACTTGGAAAAAGCGCCGCCACAGTGGCAAACTGATTGCCGTTTCATATGTGAAGCAGAGTTTACGCGCGATTATGAATATCGAGTCAACGGTACATGCATTCGACCGTGACATAATCCCGGAAGTCCAGTAAAGATCCGCTGGAATGCGTGCATTCTGCGATTCTTCAAGGTCGATGATTACTTACAACTCAGCAGAATCATTTTTTAACTTTTCAATAATTTTTCATATACTTTTCAAGTATTAAAATTATTTTTAAATATAATAATTTTTTAAGAAAAATTTGTCTGATAACTATTTTTTGTATTTATGTATAATGTCTAAATTTCATTTTTTTATTGACTCTTGAATTAAGATATTTTTGTATCTAATATTTACTGACCTTTTCTTGCGTGAAACTACAATAGGTGAAATCCCAAGTTAACAAGGATTTCGTTATAACTGAAGTCGAAAGATGATTATCGACTATAGTTTATATGGCTTGATCAAAAACAAGCTTTTATTCACGATTAACAATAAATTTTGCTGACATTAGACCAACATTTTGTGTCATTATCGACGCTTAATTACCAAAGATATTGCCTTTGTCACATGTTTTTTTCTTTTTGGATAAGAGATAATGTTTACTAACAAGCAAACATTATGAAAAAATAATTGACAGTAAAAAAAAGTGAGATGATTTTCCTTTTTTTCTTCTTCTCAGTGATGATTTTGCATTTTATATTGTTCATTATTTGATAAAAAATGTTTACTTTGTTCTACGCAGTCTGTCTTGTTTCAATGTCAAGATTTTGCAATTAGTCATGGTAATTACTGTGATAGCACTAATTATTTATATTTAACGCATGTTAAAAAGTTATTATTAATAATAAAGTGATGAAACTTTAATGGTAATGAAAAATGAAGTGTCAAAAGGTATTTGAATATTTTTTTCACGATATCTAACGTATAATTAACTACTTGAGAGAGAAATTAATTGATTTCTAAAAAATTTTTTATTTACATATTTAAATGTACGTGTTTTCGAAATTTGGATTTATTAAGAAAAAATTAAAATGACATTTGAAACTTAATTAATTAAATGTTTGGAAATCGAATTTTGATTTTCAATTAATGTGTTTATTAATTTGTTTTTATTTGTAATATTATTCAATGATGTTGAAAAAACTGTCAATTTACAAAATCTATTATTGTAAAAAGCAAGTCGTATTTTTATCTCAAGATAAAGTTGTGATAAAATTTAATTGTTTTATTTAGTATTTACGAACAAATTTTTTATAAATATATTTTTATTATCTCATTAAAAATAAATTGTAAACAAAATAATAAATCTATTTTCAAATTAAATTTTATTTATACAAAATTAAAAAAAAATCTTTTGATATCATTGATTTTATCAAATCAGCGCGGAATTTTGCAGAGAAAAATTGTGTGAATGCGGATCGAAAAGATGATCTTAGGTTTTCGACGAATGCTCCATAACGGACGAACGATAGAAAACTGACGGTTAGGTATGCGCAATGATGAATTATTTATAAGAAAGCGTAGGACAGGTATAATTTCAAGGCTTCCTGAGAAAGACAAAACTATTGACAGAAAATTTTTGACAGCGGGTGCAATATCCATTTTTCATAATTACTTTCATAATAAATTAAGTAATAGTGTATAAATTGCTGATAAATAACATTTCAAACTTAAGTAATTTTGTTGTCTAACTTTGCGACCTTGCAAAATTGTGTTTTTTTGGCCAGAAAACATAATAATTTTAGTTTCTAGCATTTTAGAAAGTTGACGACTTTAGAGAGCCCACGGATTGGGCTATTCGTCTTAAAAGCGGAGAAACGTCGAATTCCGATAGAAACTCGTTTGTTCTCATGTGATTTTTGTTTTCAAAACTGAAAATAGATTTGCGTTAAATTTATAACTGAACAAATAAACTCTTTTTATGCTTAACGTCAAAAACTGTACAAGTTTAAAAATACTTCGATTTTTCCCGGGCAAAAAACAAACTTTTTAAATATTTTGCTTTGTGTTAATAAAGTTCATTAATATGCAAATTGATCAAATAAAGTTAAAGAAACTTTTTTTAAAGAGAAAAATTTCCAAAAATAATTTACAATATTATATTTATCAATTCAAAGATTAGATCATCTCAATTTTTAAAGCCTGGAATCATAACGCTTAATCTACAATAGTAAGACTCAGATGACTCACGCGAAAAAAATAACAAACTCATATCAATAATACTTATCGAAGGAGACGTTCATAAACAAATATTTAAGAATAAAAAAAGACCGTGCAATGGTGTTGTAAATTCTTCGATAATAAAACTTGACACAATTGTTGTGCCGTTGTGAGATAATTATTTTATATTATAATTGATATGTATGTGTGTTATTTGAAAACAATTCGCAGTGCACTTGATTTATCAAAGTGCAGCGGAAATAAAGCTGCTCCTGGTTACCGAGAACAACAATCTAGTGCGTCTACTGACACGAGTTTCCGTAACCTGCTTTTTAACAA
>JABFPM010001053.1:0-22859 GCA_022817325.1 Idris sp. 1 HC-2018 | reverse complement strand
CTGGCAGCCTCTATAAAATTCACGTAAAATATTTTTCGTTACTGTGATACTAGCGAAAAAATTGATCACTTAAATTGATAGTCTTAATAAAAACATAACTTTTTTAAAAGTAATTGAAACCCTTACAAATTTGTTCTATACTTGAAAATTTTATAAGCTTGAAAATTTTCAAATTGAAACTTAAAAAAAATGCTGTTGAAAAAGTTCTTAGTTGTTGATTATTTTTAAAAAAATAATCTACCACGAAAAAAAATCATAAAAAACATTTTTTTTTGATTCTCAAAAAATAGTAAAGTTATCATGATGTGCATTTAAATATTTCATCATGAATTGTAGTGTTCTGCAAGCGTAGTTATAAAATTATGCATTTATATGTATATTTTTTTAATTTAAGCCTTATTACTTTCCAAACTTTTTGATAGCGAATACATGAGCCATTTTGATATAAATGTATCCAGCAAAGTATGAATCCCATCCTGCGTCATGAGCTTTTAACATTTTATCTAAAAGCAAAATGTGTATTTTACATGTAAGTTTTTATATTAAATAATTTAAATTAAAAATAAAATTTCAAGAATTTTGTATACCTAAGAATTGAAGGACTTGATTTTTTTCAATTATAGGTGAATGCATTGTTAAATTTTGTCCTTGTTCATCTCGAAAATACTTGAACATTTCTCCAAGACCATTTCTTTTCCATTTTTCTGTAAAAATTTGAGAATCAAATAAAACCACGATATTTGAAAATTGCAGTTGTATGGTATACTCAATGTTAAAGAGTTAATTTAATAAAACAGCAAATTTTTGTTTTAAATACCTTCTTTTCGCAGAAGTTCACCCAAACAAAAGCTCATATGTTTCGTGTCATAAATAGAGGGAAACATTTTATGAACTTCTTCTTTGAACGTTGTGTACTTTTCTGTATAAAAATAAAATTAAGTTATTATATCAATTACAATAAAATAATAAAGGACATTAAAATATGAACCTCACCAGGTAAAGGGTTGTAAAACTGTTTATACATAAACATCAAATCTGTAAAAATATTGTGTCCCACAATTGGCTTTTTTGTGTCAATAAGATGTTTGAACACTTTTGTAAAACCTATGTAGTAATCCATTAATCTGTTTTCTACGAAAGTTTCACCTTCTTCACATAAAAATTTAGTTTTTTGCTGAGGAGTTACCTTTACAACTTCGACCTATGAAATAATAATAATATACTTTTCTAATAAAATGATCCTATATTCTATTTAAATGTGTAATTAAAAATATTTGTATAAAGTTGTATTTAAATATAATTGGAGAATTCATTTTACTATTAATGTCTAAAAGAACTTTTATAGAACTATGTCGAATCGAAATAAAAAATAATGTATTAAAATTGAACATAATCTCTAAAGAAAATTAAACAAAATGTTCAATTTTCTTTGAAAAAATGCCCTCAAAACAATTTTTTTACATATATATTAACTAAAATAGACTCTCAGTACAAGTTCTTAATAAAAATACTTTTCTGATTCCAGCTTTAGTCCAGACATTATTAAAACGTCTTCTGATGTCTTTGTGCAATAAATATTCGACTAAAGGAGTTGGAGCATCCAATTCTAGTGAATCGTCAAAACTGGACTTGCTTAGCCATTCGTGAACTAAAGTCATTTTTTTTTCCACATCTCCAGAAATATCAAAAGTAATGTATTCTGAGGTTAATTGCAAAAAGACTCCATCGTATAATTTGGTTCTTAACTCTTTTTCTTCTTCTTCGTTAAGATATGATAAACTTCTGTATGCAAACTGAAACAAGAAAAATCTATTAATAATTGTAAATGTAATTCCATTATTTTTGCTTTTTAATAGCAGGAAAAGTAAATGGTATAAGAATTTTATCTACATGTATTATTTATTTTAACAAAAAAAGGAAAATAAACTAAATTTTTTGTTTCTAAAAACGAACCTTATTGAAATCAAATCCATGTTGTGTAAGGAATTCAATGGCACTAATTTGCCATAAAAATTGTCTATTGCTAATAACATTAGATCGTGGCATTATATAAAAGTTGAAAGAATCCGCTACAAATCTATTTTCATTTCTTATATGGCGAAAAGTTGTCAAGCCAACTTGCATAATTATAAATGGTTCAATATTACGTTTTAAGTGAGTGTATCTTTCCAAAGGTGTATCAAATAAACTTGAAAAAAGTCATCATCAAATTAATATCACATTTAATAAAAAAAAAGGTTTAAATACAAAATAAATACGTGTTATTTTATTTTCTCTTTTTTATCACTTTATTATTGTAACGTTTTTTAATTAAAAACACCACATTTGTGGAATAAAAAATTATGTAAATATTACTAATATTAATTTTTTGTTAAAAATTGTAAATAATGTATAACAAATATGAATTCAAACTTAAGGAAACATATCAAAATAATAAATATTTACAACAAATAATAACCTTTCTAGCGACCATTCATCGGACCTCAAACCACTCATTTCGTTATCCACGGCTATAAATGTAGCATTTTCTATACATTCTAGAACCTTTGGAAATATTTCGTCGAAATTGTCTCTTGTAACTTCCGTCATGTTGTTTAAACAATTTTTGATTGTATTTTGAAATAAATTCGCTCAATTTAGAATGTATTAAGTATGTGGTTTAACCGATGTTTAAATAATAATAGATTTTTATTGGCTAAAAACTTCAAGTACATCAGCCATGATACATTTTTAGTAACTTAGAACTAGACAGTCATTTTAATAACGCGCGAAATACAATCTTAATCAAAATAACATAATTTATAATAAAATAAATAAAAATCAAATATTTAAATTTATGTCATAAATAAAATTAACAATAATATTTATAACTTTTTTTTCCATAACAGATAAAATAGAATTAATGGAATACGGCCCAAAAACATGCATTTTTTCTAAATTTTTTATCATTTTTTGTCTTTCTGTAGATCAGTTACAACAAGAATTTGCTACCCTTGGTAACTCCATCTTTATTCAACTTATTATTCACTTATACTGAAGCTATCCAAGTAATTAAAAAAAATAAGCTCCTTGGAGGCTTATTCTTGAATCGCTTGGATACCTAGCATTTGGACTCATATTTAGGCGTATTGGCAATTTAATACGCATGAATCACGTTTCTTTAATTTGGCGTATTTAATCCACTTCTATGTATTACAATTATTTGAAGGGGACCTTTTTCATTTTGTAAAACCGCGCCAATTTATTAATATCAAAAAATATATTATAAAAATATGAAAAAATATGCTTTCGCTAATTTTCATGTTTAATTATTCAAATATTTAAATTTATCAATATCTGTTCATTAATTGTTGTTCTCAAAGAAGTAAACATATCGAAGTGAAAACCCTAATCTATAAACTTGTACGACATTACACATTTTCAATCCTCTGTGACGTATAAATAAACAGTGTATTTAATTTCTTTTTATGTGTACTGGTATTTTAGTACTTTTTTTGTATTCGTCTTAGAGGATTAGTTTATTTTTCACTACGAAATGTTTACTTTTTTGAGAACAGCAATTAATGAACAGAAATTGATAAATTTAAATATATTGAAAAATTAAAAATGAAAATCAGCGAAAAAATTTTTTTTTTCACATTTTTCATAATATATTTTTTGATATTAATAAATTGGTGCGGTTTCATAAAATAAAAAAGGTCTCTTTCAAATAATTTTAATACATTGAGATGGATTGAAAATCTAATGCTGATGTTTTAATACGCAAGATCAAAGAAACGTGATTCAACTATTGTGCTGCTGAATGCGCCTGAATGCGAGTTCAAATGGACTGGGCTCATTGCATTTGTAATTTTAACACAAAATTTATGGAAAATTTAAGGTTAAAATTTAAATTTAACTTTATCTTCACTATTATGGTGGAAAATCCATTGCAGCTTAGACCTGTGAATTGCTCAATATTTTGTCGAAACATCGCTATTTCATATCCTGACGATATTTTGAAATAATACTCTTTGTAAATTAACATTCTTCTATGAAACATCCCTAATAACACAACTATGCTCAAACGGTTTGATCAAAATTTGCTCAATGCAGAGTCCGCATATTTGCACAAACTTTGTGCAAACCTTGTTTGGAAACCCAATAATTTTATGTTTAACTTGTTATTTACAATAAAAAATTAAGCAAATAAGTTGAATCAATCAAAATATTTAAAACTGTTATTATTTTAAATAGTTTTTAATATTATTTGTACAAATTATTTATAAATTGGCAAAAGTAAATAAAAAATAATGGTACAAAATACTGAATGTAGTTTTAAACATGTTTTTTTTAATTTTCTGTAATTATATTTATTAATATAATTAACAAGAAAAGTATCAATAAATATAAGGTTTGCATAAAATTTGCGCAAATGTGCGGACGCAGGACTGCACAATCTTTGGGCAAAGGATTTGTGCAAACTTTGATCAAACTGTGTTATCAGAGATAGAGTAGAGTAGCGCCGACCAAAAACATATTTTGTACATTGTAATGTTACTCTAACCTATGTTTCAAGATACGAGAATGCTAAATTTCAAAGTCAATTATTTGTGAATCATGGTTGTCCCTGATGAAACAGAGAGAGAGAATTCAACATCAAGTAGCATGAATAATTTTTTTAACTTTATTATACGCGCGATTGATTCCGCAATTTTGTAAGATAATTTTTATTTTATTCTACGTTTATTATTGTATTTAGATTTTTTTTTCTCTTCCATTTTTGTATTTTTATGTAACATATTATTATTTTTAATGTAGAACGGAATCTCCCTTGTATGTTTTAGGACTTTGTAAATAAATAAATTAATTATTTCACAAATTTGCCAGAACATCAGGTACAAAATAATGTTTTTAATCATATTATTAAAATAGCAATATTTTGACAAAATATCAAGCAATTCACAGGTCAAAGATGGGAAGAATTTTCCACTTTGAATGTTGCAGGTTATATGGTTTATGTGCATGAATATCATACTGCGAAATAGACCCATCAAAAACAAAATTACCGTCTGGACTTTTTGAATTAGCCCTCGCCCTAGGTGGCGCTTTCGGTTGTGCATTGCTGATCGCCTCCTGAATCGAAGGCAGCTGCTGAAATTCCGAATAACTCGAACTAAGGAAGACCTCGCTTTCGTTTTCAAATAGTCTATCTACACTCGTGTTCATTAACTTATTATTCTTAAATCCCGTGAGATGAAAGCTTGCAAATGAGGACCTAGACATGGGGTTGATATCCCCTGTCGATAGAGCCATCAGAGCTGCATTGGAAATCATAGCGTTCTTAGGTCCCGGACTCCTCGGTCCCAGACCCGCTTCCGAAGCTGGCACCAGACTCCTGGACATCATGTCCGCGGCCGACCTGGGCCTTGTGAACGATATGGCGCTGTGCGGAAAAGTCTTTGGCTTTATCGGGGTTATCAGCATGTGCTCGGTCCAGGAAGTCTCCAGAGAAGGTCTTTCCAGTCGTTCCACGTCGACGTTTAGAGTTCTTTGAGCAAAAGGTACGGCGAAGGTTTCTGGGGGGATGCTCTGCAGCCAGGACAGCAAACTCAAATCTGAATCGCTGAAGCCTACAGAACCATCTAAAAGTCTGGAGAAGCTCATTTCCACCTGAAATAAGAACTTATTTTAGAAAAGATCACATTTATAGAAGAAAAAACTAATTTAGACTGTACAAAATTATCAAAATTACCTGTTCACTTTCTTTGGAGCCAGTAGCTTTGGCCTGACAAAAGTTGACACAACTTTCATAGAGAATGCCCTTGATAATAAGCTGAATCAGTCTGTCATTTTTCGCCGAGCTCGGCAGTTCCGGATTCTTTCTGTCGTTCGGCAGAAATTTTTCCACCAGAGGATGTACTTCCCGAAAACATTGCACCCTGGCATTGCTTGGGTTCCAGTCCTTGTACTGAAAGTGGTCTGTCAGACGAGGCAAGGTCAACAGCAGACAGAGACTCTTGTACTCTTCCTGCGAAGGTGCAAACTTTTCAAGGTCATTGAGAACTTTCACAACTTCCTCGACGGCGTTGTCCACGCTACCGTTGGTGGCGCCACCGATCACGTTGGCCTCCGATTTTATGCAGAGCAGTTCGACGTACTTGTGTCGGAGGATCGAGTAGGTAAACTTGCGCATGTCGAAGTCCGGAAGAGACTCCAGGGGCTGGATAAATTCCATCACGTCGTCCCATTGTCCGTCGAGGATCAGCTGACGGAGAAAGAGGACGTCGTCGCTGTACTGGCCGTTGATGACCCCGGTTTCACGCTCCAGGGACACTTGCGAGATATGCAGGTCCCGACTGTGCAGGAACTCGAGTGTGAGACGCACCACATCCTCCTCGCGCAGCGTTAGGTGCGCTGCCGGCATCACGTACCGAATACGCAACCTGAAAAGTTAAAAGACAATTGGTATTGATGTAGTGGTTCTGAATTTTATTTCGAAAGGTAAAAACTCTTAACGCGATGCCGAAAGGAAATTCTCTGTCACTCTCTTATTTTTAGTGATATTTTAAATTATAAAACTGTTTTAATTAATTTAAAAAAAACAGCCATGTACCGGTATTGACTATAGATGGGAGAATTTTATAACCTAAAAAACAACAAAAAATATAAAAAATTACGATAATTTTTCGTACTTTTGACACTATTCACATAATTTATTATATTTTTTGTTGATTTTTAATTTATAAAATTCTCCCATTTATAGTCAACACCGGTACATGGCTGTTTTTTTTAAATTAATTCAAACAATCATATAATTTAAAATAAAACTAAAAATAAGAAAGAGACAGAGAATTTCATTTCGGCATCACCTTAAGATGACATGTCAGTCGATTTTACGGTGTCTCTCTCAATCACATGCAAACTATAATAGTTCTGTCTCTTTCTCACTTATGTGACTGATATATCGCCTTAAGGAGGTTGACTTATCAGGAAATGTTTTACATTAATTTCAATATGCGCTTTTTGTGCAATGAAAAGCATTTTTTCAGGATTTTTGGTCTTATTTATGAATAATGTTTAATCAAATTTTTCACACTGGTTGGATATTTAATGTCTTTCGATTATTAGTTTTTTTTCAGCAGGATCTCAACGGTTTACTCATTTAAAATAAATGCACGCAGCAATAGAGAATTTGCATTATAATACAAAAATGATTTAATACAGGGTTTAGAATGAGTGTTTAAAATGTCATTCTTGTTATGGTTGGGTAAATGATTATTAACAAATTAACATAAAAATTTTATTATATGCAAAAACGTTTAGTAGTAAATCATTTTTTATTTAATTATTATTTTGAATCAAATTAGTTTTGTTGATTTAAAGTAAAGAAGTTTTTTAAATTATATACTGCATATGTATTTTTGATATTTTTTTCGCGAGAAATTATATTTCTAATTAATTTAGAGATATTTTTTTAAATTAAAAGCTAAGTAGATTTTAATAGAAATACAAAAATACAATTATAACATTTTTTAAGGATTCTTACTAATTTTAATTAGTCAAATTAAAATATTTTTGCACCCTTTTTAAAAGTAAGCGAGCAATTAGAAGTAATTAAAACTCTAAAAGAAATGACTCCAATTTTTTTCGTCAGACTAAAAAAATACGAATGAAAAAGAAGTTCTAGAAATTCTTTTGTCTTAATCCAATTATGTTCTCAAATTTAATTTTTGGATCATATTCACAAATAATTATTTTTATTTTTCTTAATTAAAAATTCATTCATACAATTGATAATATCGTGAATATTATTAATCAAACAAATTACAGCTTTGAATTAGATGATTTATAACTGTTTAATAATCAAGTGTGCAATTTTTAAAATATGAACAATTTATTACAGGAAACGTGTCCTATCTTGATGAGGCCCCTAACGCATGTTTAAGTTATTCTAAGATAATAAATTTTGGATTGTCAACCCCCATCTAAAAAGGAAACACCAAGAATTCACAGTTTTTGCTCATTAATTAATGAAAACACAAGATAAAAATTGTAAATTAAAGAATAAATGTTATTTAAAATCTAAGAATTTAAATTGTTAATAAAAAAATGTCAATTTTTACCACAAATTATATTTGTTCTGCTGGTAAAAAACAATAAGTTTTGCTTATTGAGTGAAAATGAGAAATTCAAATGCTTGCAGTGTGACATTTAGAAAGCCGTATTTGAATAAATAACTTGAGTTTACTAATCTAGTTTTAGCAATAATACGTAGGTGCAAGACAAATTATATTTATACATCAAGGTAGTAATTTTAATAATAAAATACAGCTCTCAATGAATTCATATTTCGTATCAACTTGTTATACAAATAAATATCTGCCTACTTGAAATTAAAACTGATGTGTGACAAATCGAGCATGAGAAAGACTATCAGTCGTAAATACCAAAGTTTTTCTACTTTTAGTGCATTGCTCTCACTGTGAGTCATGCACTCAACTCACAGACAAATTCAATTTAAAGCTATGTACATATTCTAGTTGTTTGTTTTTTTTGTTTGAAAAATATCTTACTACAAAATTCTTATCCCAAAAAATTATAAATGATAATATAAAGAAACAAATTAACAAATTGAAAAACATCAATTCTCAACATGTTATTGCAGAAAAACTTTTGTTTACAGTTTTACCACATTATAACCATCACACAGAGAATATAAAACAGAAGTTGTTTTGGAGAAACTTAAAATAAATTCTGTTGATAACAATTTAAGTAATATTATTAGAAAAGGTAAAGATAAATTAGATAAGATGGATGAATATAAAGGCAACATCCATACAAAAACTCAAGTATCACAATGTAATCAGCAAACATATAATTGCAAAAATACGATTACTTGATTTTAATTGGGAAAAAGTGCATATTAAATTTAAATAATAAAAGAAAAACATCGGAAATATTACACAAACAACGTAACTAAAATAGTATCAATTTATAAAAAGATACAACAAAATTTAACAATATTTATTTTTCGGTTAAGAAATTATTTGTATTTGTATTCTTAATTTTGTATTATTTTGTAAAAGTTAATTCTTATAGTTGTCTGTTTCAACGAAATTAAATTCATTAAATATTATATTTAAAATGCAATTAAAAAATAATGATTTAAAAAACTTAGTGTAATTTACTATTATGTTATCATTTTTATCTCATTAAAAAATCATATTTAATTCTTTTTTTTTGTAATTTTTGAATTAGAACAATTAAAAAAAATATGCATGTTACCAACAAGAATTCTAATAAATAATCTAAACAAATTAAATTGAACAAGTTCATCAACTCTAGTACATTGAACTTATTAATTATAATAGAACATAATGAATAGAAGATCTTTCATAAAATCTGCCTATACTCGAGTTGAAAATAAAAAGAAACAAGAATAACAAAACATCATTTCTGTCGATTCATAATTTCATTCATTTAAAAAGATATACATGCTGAGTACCTAGAATTCCACCTTTGATCATTTTTGTACTGTTTGCATTTTCGATCACTTATGAGTAGTACCAAGCTGTCACTGGAGTCAGTTTTGACCCGACTTTTAAAGTTGCAAGTTCGAAAATGTTCATTGTGAGTTACTTTTTATTTGCCCAAGCAATCTTAATTAATTTTTAATTAACATTTGTTATTTTGATAAAACAGATAGCAACTCTTCTAATTTTATTCCTGGACATCAAAGTGTTCGCTGAACCCAAACCAGTACTTCAGCCAAATAATTTCAAGTCAACTGTCCACCCTTCATTTGTGTTACTTTGGCCTAATCGTATCAATCAAATAACACAAACACACCCTGCACCGGTTTACCCGCCACTTATAAGTCAAAATAATCAAATTGAGCCGAGCAGATGTTGCGTCAAGCAGTTCATTCATCCGTACTACAAAAACTTGTTGGATCATTATGTGCAATTATACTGGAGGACTGGGGATGTTCTAATGTTCAATTATTTTTATCAACAAGTGTTGCCAAGTTTGATCTTCAAAGTGTACTGGCCATGTCCGGAGACGAAGAACGAATTTGTGGGAAGCACTCGGGTCAGTAAAAATTAATAAATTGAACATTTTTTTTGAAAATTAAACAATCAAGTTTATTTTATGATAAAATTACTTCTATTTTTTATACGTGAAAAAAGTATAATTAAATTTGAAATAATGATCAAGTTGTGTTAAATTTTTAGTTGATTTATAGACTTGTAAAAAAGTGTATTTTTAAATATAAGAAAAAAAAGTTCTTTTAAAAATGTATACCAAATTAACAAACAAATTTTACTCAGACAGAACAAAACTTTGAAAACGAAGCCAGAAAAAGGAAAGTTAGTCAATTTGAAAGGGAAATCAGTAAATTTCCTAACGTGGCCCCGAGCACGAAGCAGAAACAACACATTTTAAGTGGTCAAGTTAACGAAGTTGAAGGTATTTAATACTTTATTTAATTTAAATTCAAAAACTTTTATTTTGTATCATTTAGATTTAAAAATTATAACTATAGTTACATTCTCATATATTTTTCTGGTTTAATATATGTTATTGTTCTTAATTCTGAATTCATTTCGGGGTTTATTTCAGATCAAAAACATAGACAGAAAAAAATTGCGGATTCAAAAAAAGCAAAAGTTGTTGAAAAAAACGTGCCCAATAAATTTGTCAGTATTGATCCTAACATTTATATAAGTGAGGAAGAATTTAACGAAATAATTGATTTAGTTTCAAACCAAAAATCAAAATCAAATCCCAGTCAGCAGAATGCTGCAAAGAATATTAAATAAATTAACAGGTGAAAAATATTAAAAAATCTTTTGTATTAAAAAATATTAATTTAATAGTTATGGGTTTTCAATATCAATTTTTATCATTCAATTTCTATTTCAAGTTGCAGATGAGACTTCAAAAAATAAAGTGCACAAAAGTCAATAATAATTATTTACCAACAAGTGTTGACAGTTCGAAGAAAGAATATCGAAACTATTGGTAAAATGTTTTTAATTTTCAAGTTTTCACAATCAACGTGCTAAAAATAATTCAACATAATTGTGAAAGTAAAGTTATTTTTTAAACATCTGCGTGTATCAACAACAAAAATTACGAAAATATTTCTACATGTTTATTTATTTATAATTTACAACATAAACTAATTATAAATAATTTACTTAAGTTTTTCTTGAACAAAAATATAAAATAGTTTTAAAGTTAATTTTATAATTTCAATTATTTTAGTATTAAATTAGTCTTCTAAATCTTACTGTTAAATAAAAAAAATATTTTATCTGCTAATTTAATTGTTGACATGCAAAGTGCCAATAATCCTTAACGAGTTTCACGTCAATCTCCAAGCATTTGACAGAAAATTCTGTTTTCATCGAATCGCAGGTCGTACTAATTGTCGTAGATTAAACATCAGTCTCTTGTTCTCGCAATGTAAAAAAACCAACATTCCAATTTCAACAGTAATCAACTAAAAATTCTAATAAAATTTCATTCACAAAACAAATAATTCTCAGATCAATTTTTACGAAATTTGTATTTTAACGAAAAAATAACTTATTTCTTTATTAAACAAAAATTGATCAACAAATTACTAAATAACTTTTTTGTAATTCAAGTTTTTGTGTTGCAAGAAACAACAACATTATTCCTTTACTAAAAAAAAATTTCTTTTCAACAAAATAATAAAAAAATCAATTTAATTTTCCTTTCTCGTTGCAAAAAAATAACTTTCATCATTTGAAATCGAATAGACCGTAAAATTTGATACAAATATAACGGCCTTATTTATAGTTAACGAAACGTACTTCAACAAAACAAAACACGCTGCTGTGAGCATAATGACGCGGAACATTTAAAATTATAATTGCTCTACCTTTCTTAACTAATTGCTGTTCAATTTCTGTATATGTACATGGATAATTTTTGTATTTCATTTATCCAACACCGTTACCATTAATCGTTATTATTTTATTTTGTAGTAACTACACAAACGAATGACAAATTGAATGAAATCTAGTGGCGAATAAAACACTGTCAAATTACAGCGGCGCATCGATCACATCCGCCGGATATTCTGCGACTCGCTGAAATGCAGTTAGACGGGCTTTATAGTGTACCGTAACATCATTATAGTCATCTTTATTGCTTTACAAAAGACTGAATTATTGTATGCAAGAGACAAGTGTCTTCACCTGAAACTTGCACTGCAAGTAACTTTTTGTTTATTTATAATACAAATTTGTTTTTCATTTTATTTTTAAGTAGATTTGCTAGAAAGTTTAAAAAATGTTTTAAATTTTACTTAAAAATAATGAAAATTATTCTCTGAATTTTAGGCACTTTATTCGTGAATAATTTAAATAATAAAACTGATCTTTATATATTTTTAAATTATTCTAAAAACCCATCCGAAAAAAAATTTATAGTAAAACTCTTTTAACAACCCCCATTTTTCTTATAAGGCCCTGTTGGAGGAGAGCATGGGAGTGAATCAGGGTGTTGGGGTGGGTAGATAACCTAAAAAATCGTACAACTCACACAAAGTTGTGAACAAAATCACAAAACTTGAATTAATATAGTATAAATAATAATGTCTGGAAAATACTGTAGAAATTCCAATAAGCAAAATAATCTGACCGTCCAATAAAATATTATAAAACAAATTTCAAGAGTTTTGTGTAACAAAATGCTTTCTAAAATGGTTTCCTCTTTTTTATAACAATCTCTACAGTACTTTTATTTTTTTCAGTAAAAAAGTGCAGTCACAGAATGATGAAAAAAGAGCCTAAAATCAATATCGTCTGGCTCTCATGAGGCATCCCTCGTCTTCTGTCTACCCTAAAGTTACAAGCACACGTTCCTGCTGTGTTTTAAATTGCATTCCTAGAGACTCGACTGAATTATGCAAACGTGTGATCACCTAATTAATGCATTCCTCTCGAGATGATTTTTATCATTTCAATACCTGTTGATAAATTCATTAATTAACTGCAAATACCATCGACATACAAAAGCTCAAAGAAAAAACAATGATTGTTATGTAGTACTTAAGTTTCTTTTCTTTTTTTTTTAAATTTTGGAGCAAAAATTTTTTCCAGCTTTTTATAAAAAATGTATCAACATTAATTGCAGATAAGACTAAGCTTTTCTGTACGGGGCAAGCTCAAGACGTAAAACTCAGCAGAGGAAACATTCTAGAAATGGGGTATTCATCTTTGAACCCACTATAAGAATATTCGCAGAACGTGTTTGCTTCGCCAGATGAGACCCCGCTGGCTATCTAAGCCAAAAATGACATAAATTCCTCGACAGAAAATATTCAAGGTGTTTTTACATCACATATTCCAATTTTTTCGTATCAATATTTTTTCCTTAAATAATAATAAGCAAAAAAATGAAAAAGTAAACAAAATAAGAAAAATTGTTCCTTCTATTTTATCTCTACTGTAATTTTCATCATAATTATAGAAAGACAGCATTTTAAATTTAATTTTTCTACAAAATTATTGTAACGTTTTTTATTTTTGCAGAGATGCATACAAATAATATGTATTGGAAAGAGAGAACTGTGTTTCGTCTGAAATGTCATAATAGAGTATTACCGTCTGGTTTCAGCCCTAGAGCATCAGAAAAGGAAATTTATCAGGCCAGATTAAGGAGAGATTAAACATGCTCGCAATTCTGGTTATTACTTTTTTCTTTCAAAGTCTTTTCTCTAAAATTAATATCAGGGATTTGCAGTACATTTATTCAGCAGTGAATTAAAGTTTAAAAAAAAAAATTGTGGGTGTGTAAAATAGGCGTAACGTAATATAATGCAAAAGACACAATGGCAAATCAGGTTACATGAAACTATTTAATTTTTTAGCCTTTTATGGGTCGTCGACATTCTGCGACGTGAATGATACAGCAAAGATGATGTTTTGTTCGTAAAACCGGAAGTTGAGCCCACGTGGCTGAGCTCGATTAACATACTGACCGATGTCAAATCAAAATTTTAAACATTTAAACAAAAGTTTTTAGCATCTTAAGAGTTGAGATTTTTGTATTTAGATTTTCGGAAAGACTATCTTTGAAAGTTTTATTTTGAATCTTTTTTTTAGCAAAATTGCTAGACAGTTTTGGCAAAAGCCAATGTCGGAGAAAATGGTTCCTAATAAGTTTAACAAAAAGAAAAGAAGACTCTGACGCAGAAATAAAAATAATGAGGGTCGAAGAAAGTGAAGAGCCAGGTTACGTGCAAAGAAAATTCGGAAGACCTATATTTCTCGAACCCCCTCTGTCAAACGGTCTGGCCAATCTTTTATTCATACCAGTGCGCAGCAAAAATATCAGCTTTTAGCTAAAACAAATTCGAAAAACGATCACCCTTTTAATTTATTTTATATGTAAATTAATAATAATTATAAATTGTGTATTATAAATAGTTATCTATTATATTATTATCTATTTATGAAATAATAAATTTATTCATAAATCAAATAAATAAATATTGAATTTAAAATAAAGATTTAAATAATTTTAGATCGAACTGTTTTAAAATGAACAAAATATTTGTTTGCGTCTAAATTTAAAAATTTCGTGAATATTACTTTTTTTAAAGTTTAATATTAAAAGATTAAATGTTATGAATGTGAGAGGAAAAGACATGCCGAAGATTCCCAGTGATAAATCGAGTTGTCCCTGAAGAGGTTAAATTATTTTAAGCCATACACAAAAATAACGGGTTTCACTGAGATTCCGCAGATGCAAAATGTCTCCGGAAAAGGTGCTTGTACTCACACACATTTATGAGGTAAAAATATTGACACTCGCAGTTTCTCTATTTCGCATTTAACGACGTTGTAATGATGATAAACTCACGATTAATTTTGAAAACGAGATTTCAAATACATTTCTACGGTACGTTTCAGTCAAGAATGTGCATATCCTTTCAAGTTACACACAAATTTGCGTAATATCCCTGCTATATTGCAAATTCATGCGTGAATTTTACATATTGTTTTCCAATAAAAAAATAAATAAAAGAAGTATGTAATACTTTTTCAATTAAGTAATTTAATATCGAGAATAAGATTGAAATCAAGACTTATTTATATTGTTTTCAGTAATAGATATTTTACAATACATTTTTCGGTCAAAAATATCAAAGTATAATTGTTTTTCTTTTCTAAACATGTTGAGGAATTTTATTTGCGAAATATTTTTAAAAATATTAATTACTAGAAGGTAAAATTAGAAGAATCAAAAACTTGTTAACTCCAAATTTTAAAAAATTACTTTATTATTATAAGATTAAAATAAAAATTGGATCTAAATCGCAAGACACAAAATTTGAGATAAAATAGCCTCGATTATTTCATTGGTGCAATGTTCGTTCCAGACTGGATGCTCCTGATAATTGAACGTGTGCTTCATAACGAAGCCCATACATCCGCGAGGAGTGAGCATTAAATGTATTATGTATATACGCGTATAAAAGAGGATAAATGCGTCTACGGGATCGGCCCTCGAGCGTGTCCGCCGCGGGATTTCAATGAGCAGAGCAAAACTCTCGAAGAAATTAGGCTCTGCGAATCAGGAAGTCAATGAATTTCAATTCTTACACAACAGTCACTTTCTCATTTTGCTTCTTTTATTTTGTTAATTAACTTGAAACTAAAATACAAAGAAGCTAAACTGAAAAAACATTATTGCTCCAAAAACAAGGGGCAAAATAATTTTTAATTCGCAGCGTAAACTTTTTAATTATAGTATTGTTTGAAGCAGCTGGCTGACAGTTTGATGACTCAAATTGTTTACTCAGGTAATGAGAGCATTTTTGAGTAAATGTTTGCTAAATAAAAATGAAATTGTTTCACGTTAGAAAAAGTGCAGATTTTTTGTATTCAAATATAAAATACATTTTGGTTTATTTTTCAGGATAACTTATTCAATTATTGGCTTCTGTGAAGAGAAGTTTTTTATTCATGTTGGAGAAATTTTTTATTCTCGTTGGAGAATTTTTTTTTTTATTCTTGTTAGAGAAGAGCAAAAGTGGGATTTCGCAGAAACTGTTCGGTACAGACCTCTCATTCATTCTCACTAATAACAAGTAAAAGAAAACAGAGTAAACTGCTTGTATACGAAAAGGCGTAAAGGAAGTAAGAAGGCGAGTAACTTGTTGTAGCAGATCAGTTATTATTGAATTCCCGACAGACTGCTTTAATTCAGGGTCTTAGCTACTGTGTAACAATAGATTATTATATCAAATCACAAAATAATGTGACAATAACAAATTTATTGAGATATACAGGGCAATATTGGTATTTCTACAGTAGTTGTCAACGCTTGTTTATTCGTATTTTAATATAATATATATTTATGGTTTCTTTAATTTAACAAAAATGTTTCATAGCCTTGTATTAAAATAATCACAACAAATTGACTTACTTTCGATCTTAAATATTTTATTTAAGTTAATTGTTATTGCAAAGTTTTTAGAATAATTGAAAAATATGTCAACTATACATTTTACCAAAATTTGTCAAATTTGTACATTTTTGAGCAAATTTGTTATAGTTTTCGTACAACTTTCGAACAAATTTTATAATTTATTCACTAAATAATTCTTAAGACAAAAAATATATACACAAATTAATAACAATTTTTATAATTTGTGTTAAATTTTGCTACAAAAAATTAGACCGGATACTCGAGTTCGGACATCGCTCCCGAGATGATTCGCGTTGATCGAAGAGCCATTACCCTCAAAGAGAAGAAACGCGAAAGATTTCTCCGACCTTAAAAGTCACGCGACAAAGCCGCGCCATGACATCATTCTAACACGACTGTAAAGCTCGAAAGAGAACGTTAAACATATTCCAACAGTTAATCAATGTCATTAGGGAAAAAATATAAGAAAAAACTTTCAATTTTTCAGCTAATTAATTTATGGCTTTGTACGACACAAATCAAGTTGTCAAATTTTTGTATTCAAAATTAATGCAGTGTTGTAACACTAATGATTAATTGTTAATAGAGAAAAGCGTTGAAAAATGACACGTGCATTTATGCAAAAAGTCAATCTATTTAAAATTACTTGCGAAAAAAAAAATTATTTGATTCAACCCGGTTTACATTTATAATATTTTCATAAGTTTTCTCTCTCTCTCTTATAAAGAACGAAACGAATTCGATTTGTAGGATGTTTTTTATTTCATCGTTTGAAAATAAATAAAATTGTCAGATGTGTGTTAGTTTTTCTTTAATGTTCTTCTGATGATAAATATTTTCAGATGAGAAATGCATTATTGTTTTCACATTGCATTAAAGTTCTATTCAATTTTCATGATATATTAAATTTTTTTTAAATATGTCTTGCGAAAAAATGTATTGAAAAAAAAAATTCTTGCTATTTGTAAAATATTTTGTGTAGGTAAAGATTAATAAATTGGTTTAAATTATTTAAATGTAACAGTTTTTTCTGTATAATTATAGACAGTTTTAATTAAATTACAAGCACAATTAATTAATGAAATCGTAAAATGATGCTTTTTAATTATAAAAATTGGTATTTTCAAGTTATTATAAAAAAGCTGTGATAAAATTGATTTGAATTTTAAATGCAGCGAGGTTTAATAGACCTGCTTAATACTATTAATCTTGATTCTTCCTTGTTGTATATAAGTAAACATTAAAATTACAGTTCTGAAATAATAATTTTCTATGTTTATCTTATTAATAATTTATTGGGTGAAACAGAATTTTTAAATCAATTTCTATCATTAATAGAAATTAAATATTATATTTTAATTTAATAAAGATTTAAATTAAAATTTTTGTTTTTGTATTATGTAATTCAATTCATAAATTAATGAAAGTAAAAGCTCACAATTTCATTCATATTAAAATTTTATTCACAATTTCTAAAAGAATTGAAAATGAATATATAAATTCATTTCCTACACATTTATTACGAAAATAATTTTCTTCATTTACTTCATCAAATTAAAAAGTGTTATAAATTTTATATGAGGTTTACTTGGATGTATTATCATTTTTATTGCATTGAAAATACTCTTTTAGTTCAATGCACATCAGCTCCACTAATAAAAAATTATTATTATGTAGACACAAAGTTGAAATGTTTGCTCTTGTAATTAACAAGTTATAATTGGAATTTTAATTACACCAACGTCTATGTTTTCAACAAAAATTCATCAATAAGTCTGATGTAAAATTACACATTTTTATTGAACAATTTTTTTATTTCAGAATATTTTGTATTCTTAATCTTTCCATTTTTTTCTTCATGTTGATTTTGTAATTTTGTTAAAGAAAAAAATATTTTATACCTTCCAAGCGTATCCCTTGAAAAATCCTCAATAACTGCGACTTCCGATGACGTCACAACGACCATCATGGGTCACCGAAATCCAACATCCTACTTGATATATGCACCCCAATCCAGCTCAAACTTTCACCCCAAAAAGTGCATTAAAAATTAATCTCGATCCATCATCGTGTTTATACGATTTGTCACTCCAGAAGCCAGGTCAGTTGACAACAAACCAAGGGCAAAAAAGTGTACTTCTCCCAAAGAAAAACTAGTTTCTTCACTTGGACGCGTATACTCTTTTTGTCAAGCAATTAAACGCTAATTATATCGGTTCATTTTCACACAATGCTCCGATTTACGTGTTAATCACTGGGCATTTTAATTAAGTCACACAAAAGATGCAAAATATTGCGTGTATAATTTTATTATCAGAAAAGAGCAACACTTTTTTTAAGAACAAAATTTCTTAAAACACTTCACTTTCGGCGAATTATTATTTTTCAATACCAGTAGCCGAGTTAATGAGCAGATGTGGAGGATGCAAAGAGGTGAAAACAACTGAGCCAGAGAGAAGCATTCACCTTGTCTCTGGTTTGCAGCGCACTGTCGGTGAACAAGCGCACAAGTGAATGCACGGGAGCACGTGTTTTTCTTTGAGTTTTCTGCAAGTGGGCTTGAAACTCTACCTTGACAGTGGAACCCCTCTGAAAATCACCCTTTGTTCGCAACATATAGTACATTTTTTATTATAACTCCTTTGTTATTGTTTTTTATTTTAAACTTTTTTTTCAAACAAATAATTTTCGAAAAGAAGTTATTATCAAATCAAAATGACGGATCTAATATAGTATTATATACCAAGTTTCAAGGAAAACAATGCATTTTTAGATTTTTGGTCCGCCATATTGAATCCGCCATTTTGAATTTTGAATATCTGACTTCAGACTCGTGTATTCAGCGACCCCGAAAACTCCTGACTAACAATTATTTGTGCAATTATTACCATTTTTGACTATGAAAAATCAGTCAAGTGTGACCTTTTTTAACCCATCATGACTGAAAGGGTTAAATAAGGTAATAAAAGAAGTTACGTTTCGAAATGATTGACTAAAAATTAAATCTTTTATACAAATTTAAAATTTTAAATAGCGACAATTCTTTCGACTTGGCCTTCTGACTGATAAATCAACATGATATACTGTATAAATTGTATTATTATTTTTTTTTCAATGTCCATAAAATGACAATTCTTATTATTATAAAAACTATATTTTGCTTAATAATTATATTTACTATAAGAGGATTTAAATAAAATTGTTATTAAGCATTTCAATTTTGCTAAATGTCTTAGCTGCGAAAGATTTTTCGTCTTGGGCATTTAAGATAAACAATAAGATAATTTTGGAAAATAATTAAAATAACAAATTTTAATAATCGGAAAATGTTTTTTATCATCAATTAATAAAAGTAGTAAATGTTCAAAACGATTAATGGTAAAAGATTCGATTTAGAAATGCAGAAATTCGTCTCTCGGACATCCGAGTGTTAATGTTCAACTTTATTTATTACAAGTTTATAAACTATTCTTGTATTTTTGTTATGAATTGTTCTGATTCAATAATTTACTATCGTGACTTGACAAAAAGGTTCAATTTTGTAAGAGTAAGAATTTACACATTTTTAAAAATAAAGCTTAAAAAACGCAGATTGCAAAGTTACTAAATACAAAAAATAGTTATTTCATAGTGTCTTTTTTCAATTAAAATTTAATATATATTAAAATAATTACAAATAACCAATATAATCAAGCATTTTTTGATATAACATACAATAATCATAATAAAAGAACAGAAAAGATATGGTAGGGCCACTTTACCCAACCCGTTCGAATTTTAAAAAGACCTTCTTTTTGCAACATTAGCAAACGTGAATCTCTAAAAAATGCTTGTAAAAATAATTTAATATATGTTCTTCGACAACAAATTTCTGAGCTGAACTACAAAATTACAACACTTGTATATTGAGAAATATGAGATTGGCCGCTTTACCCGCCTTAGTCACTTTACCCCCGCCACTCCCCTACTTTAAAATTATCTTGTAAACTTTTCTAGAATATTTGAAGTTTGAAAAAGTTGTTTTTTGTATACTTTAAAATTGTGTTAACTTTTTTAAGATAAATTTTTTTGTTTCTAAAAAAGAACAAAATTTGCATTTGTATCAATAAATAAATTTACTTCATCTTTGGTGATGATTAATTTAAACTAGACCGAACAAAAAGATTTTCTGCTCTGATCTGCTGTTAAACATTACTACATATGACGTCACAGATAATCTCTCATAAAATGGAGCTGTTTGTATTTGAAAAAAGGATATCTAAATTACGTAAAATGCATTAACTTTTACTGCTTGCAAGATATTAATAAAATCCTCCTACAAGTTTTCAGAAGGAAAATGAACTTGTTTGTGCTCTGCATGGAACGTTTGATGGGATCAATTAGAGTATCTTAATTGAAATATATTAATTAGTCGAAAAATTTGTCAGTCTCATTAATTTGATAAAATAAAAGGAAATTGAGGATTTGAAAAGTATTTAATGTTCCTAAGCAGACTATAAACATTTTATATGTCTATATAACAAGTGAGGATTAAGTTTTGACAAAAAAATCAGATTTTTAAAAAAGTAATAAGAAATACTTAAAATTTTAATCTGAAATATAAAACAATTTTTAAAAATCAATAATTCCTTTTTTTTATTATCATTTTTACGAAGAAAATAACAAATAAATTAGAAAAAAAACACCATTACAAATAATGTATTATATAATAAAAAATATAGACGAAAATTTTTAAATAATATTTACATTAAAAAATAAATTATATTTAATTACTTTCATATTTTAAATTTATATGCACATACACCATAAAAACTTTTCCCGATTACACATATCCGCGCTTTCTCATCACAAAAATCTCGGTGTATGAATACTCAGAATAAAAGAAAGTATCAGTAAATGAAAGAGAAAAATTTGGAGCTTTTTTGATATCACGACAAAAATTGTAACAAAAAGTTACAGGCGGCACGTACATTACACAAGTAAAGTGGTACTTTACTTTTTTATTTTAAACAAAGCTAACAAAAAAAAAATAAGAAAAATGGGTCAGGTAATTAAAAGAGTACATGACTTGCAGCAAGTCTCTAACGTGCATCTGGACCGTCACACTCCAGATGCGATGAAACACGTTATTTGAATATTGCTTAACGTGTCAAAATGCGAAGAGTACCGTGAAAACGAAAACAAATAATTGTCCCGAGAAAGTAAAGCAGTTGTCAACATTTTTCTAAAAATATCTTGCAAACTTACAAAACTTGAAAAAAAAACTTACATAACAATTAACTTAACAAAATTGAGAAAACTAACAAAAGTAAAAACTAAATATTAAGAAAAATAAGTTATTACAAATTAACAAAATATGAAAAGTAAAAAAATTTTAAAAATAAAGAATGAAAAGAATTAAGCGATGTACAAAATTGGTCTCTAAAAAGTGAAACCTCAGTCGAAACAAATTTGAAGATTTTATTGTCCGGTGAAATTCATCCAATACCGTTATACTCTAAAGAAAGTAATAGAGTAATCAACCGGGACAAGTCAAGTTTGTTCGCATCTGCTAAATGCAATACGTAATATAAGAAATAATGTCATCAAAAGACAGGAAAAAAAGTTCAGAGAAAATTCTGCTTTCCATCCATCTGTCGAAGCATGAGTGTAAAAATGTACTTTTTTGTGATGTTTCATTGAAGAGAGCATGTGAAGAGAAAAATACAGTTGCATAATGGGATTCATCAAAGGTTTTATTAATCGAGAAAATAAAAAAATATTACATTCCTTCTGCTTTCAATTCATCATTCTTAAATCAATACTTTATTATTTTTTTATTATTTTTGTTTATCAATGAGATGCATTATCAATTATTATTTTTTTTTATTCATGAAACCGAGATTCATTTGTGCTGGCAAATTTAATTTGTAGGTCAATAATGCATATTTTTATATGCTCAAAGTTATGTAATGTAAAATATGAGCAACAGTCACGTTAGTTTTTAATATATATATATTTAAAATCCATTTAAGCGATTTATTTTTGATCGATTTTTGCCAGTTACTATATTTTTCACTTTATCAAAAGTATTACAATTTCAGAAAATATTCTAACTTCATTTAATTTTATACATATAAATTTAAAACTAAACTTATAAAATTAAAAATAATAATTATCTTGAATTCAAAAGATTTTATTTCAATTAAAATATACATTCTTAATAGTATTCTATTATAAATGTATATCTAATATGACATAATACTGATTTTTTTTTTTTCACAGATAACATTTTTTAAAGTGAATTTTTTCAAGCTAAAACAAATAAAAATAAACTTCTAAAAGGTGAAGTGAAATTTAAGATGCATTGCAGATAAGATTATATTTTTTTTTTTTTTTTTTTTTTTTTTTTTTTTTTTATT
>JABFPM010001052.1:0-22866 GCA_022817325.1 Idris sp. 1 HC-2018 | reverse complement strand
GTAAGCATACACAGCAAGTGTCTCGCCATACATGGCGTTACATTTCCTGCGAGGATCTTACAGGTTTTCCATACGAGTTCCTCAGTATGCAAATAGTAAAACTTATGATTGCCTCAGAAGTTACAAGGTCAAATTTTTACTTGGGGCAGCACAACATCTTAATTTTTTTAAATTTTCAAGTCTTTATAAATACACTCTAAACTAATAGAACAACAGGTTTTTAATACTATATTTTAAATAAGGATATTAAAAATAAATAGAGCTACTGTTAAAAAGTTTTTTCTTGCAGTAAAATAATAAAAAAAATATAATTATAAAAAAGAAGAAAATCGTCGGCATAACAAAAATCAAAAAATTTTTAAACAAATCGGGATGGCGGGACAAGAGTCAAAAATCGGGACATGTTCCGCCTGATGGTATCCTACAAGAAAATCACATTTATTTCAGACAGTGTAGTTAAGTTATATAATATTCACATCAATAACGATAGAAAAACATTTTAAGTTCAATATATAATTAATTTGAATTTACAATCCACCTAATAGACAGTTAACTTGTTATTTTGAAATATCATAAAATATAGATTTATTCGGTTCTGACAGGACGCACCCTAATGATTCCGAATCGACATCGTTCCGAATTGGAAATTGTTAGTTGAGTATAAGAAATGAGAAATATTATGCTTATAATTATGATCTTATAAAATATATGAATATAAGACGATATTTATCTGAATCTTCGATTTAAGATTGTTATGTCCAAAAATGCTAATTTTTTCATCATTTAAAAAATAAAAAAAAAATATATAATTGCAATATTTTTTTTTAATGTACAAGACGAAGTAATGTTTTTTCATTTTTAAATTTTTTTTTAAATGA
This sequence comes from Idris sp. 1 HC-2018, assembly GCA_022817325.1. NCBI lineage: Eukaryota > Metazoa > Arthropoda > Insecta > Hymenoptera > Scelionidae > Idris > Idris sp. 1 HC-2018. The sequence continues at coordinate 21,988 of JABFPM010001052.1, read as the reverse complement.
TGTAAAATAAATATTTTTTCGTCCATAAAATAAATAATTGTTTAAAGCGAAGTTAAAAAATAAATAATCATCTGATTTATAAATTACTATTCTTGCGTTCTAGAGGGGAAAAGGATTTGATGATAGAAAATTTAAAATTGCATATATTATAGAAAAGTATGTTAATTATGAATATTATACAAATTCAATACTTACTATAAATATGACAAGTATTTTGCAAAAATTTTAGAATTACAACTATTTTTAATAAATTATAAAATATTGTACATTTTAAAAAAACATATTGAAAAATATTATTCTGTATATTTTTTAATTTTATGATAAAGAAAAATACAATTTAGCAAAAATTAGTTTATAATAATGAAAATTTTGTTGTTAACAATACTACGAATTCTAAAAATTCCTATTTCTCAGAAAATTTTAAAATAACATAAAAAATAGAGAAAAATTAAATGAAAACATTATTCATAATTTACAGTTATATATTTACTGATTTATAACAATTCTAAATTTTCAGATATAAAAATTAAACTTTTTTTTTCATAGTTCTTTCAAAGTAAAAATTATCTAAAATTAAAAAAAATGTAATATTTGAAAAGAAATAGTAAACTTGTTTATCAAATTATTGTGCCTCAATTTTACATAATTATTTTACAGTAGACTCCCGCATAAGTTGCGAGTGTCAATGCCAGACACATCCGCTTAAGTTTCCATGATATGAGAGAGAAAACTACCCCCACTACTGTTTTTGGAAACTTATGCGAGCGAAAATGTTGCAACTTATAATAATTTGCAAACACTTTGTCTTTTTTAAGCTTTTATAATAATACAAATATTTGTATTAGTACATTAAAAAAAATATTGCAATTATATATTATTTTTTTTATTTTTTAAACGATAAAAAAATTAGCATTTTTGGACATAACAATCTTAAATCGAAGATTCAGATAAATATCGTCTTATATGCATATATTTTATAAGATCATAATTATAAGCATAATATTTCTTACTTCTTATACTCAACTAATAATTTCCAATTTGGAATCGTGTCTACCGAATTCGGAATCATTAGGGTGCGTCTTCTGACAGTGCACGACAGATTTATATCGTTCCAAAATAATGTTGAAAAATATTTATAACGTCACAATTTATCTTCAATCATATTTCAACCTATAAATGTATAATTATAAAAATTTTCTTTAATTAAGCAGAGGCGCCTCTTAAACTTTTGATTTCTGTTTTTCTAATCTTTAAAAGTTGAAGAATAGTGGTAATTTTTTCAAAAAGTTTATGAAATACAAAATATCTTTCAATTTTTTCGCATTAATGTTGATTTTCTACTATTAATTATAATTTTTATTTTTATGAATATCATAATATGGTAAGTTTTGTTGATAATATAGCAGCCTTTATTTAATGGCTAAGTTTCATAGGAACTAGTGTCCTCTGTGCATGAATTTGATAACTTTTTACTGAACATATATAAATAAAATTCTTTAAAATAGTACATACTAAATTTGTATAATAACTTATAAATTATTAAATTTAATAATAATAACTTTTTTATATTTTGTACAATTATGATAACTACGTAAACTAATAAAATAAATTATTGAATCAAACAAATAACGAATTCAGAAAAATTATAAATAAATTAAACAAATATACTTTTCCAAAAATTGCTTCACCAAAACATTTTGCTTCATTAAACGAAACCTTAATTAAAAAATAATTTTAGATTGTAAAATGTCTTTTAATCAATTTTTTAACACTTGCGTTATTTAATAATTCTTATTAACATTCAAGATATTTGTTGTATAGTTTATACATCTAATAACGATTAAACTATATAATAGATATAAAATCAAAATCGTGTTTTCTTTCGTGTGTATTGAAATTTATAGCAAAAATGTAGATAAGTAACTGGTACAACCTTACTCAAAAAGTCTTAATTTAAAATTTTTACTCTTTATAATGTGACCTAAAAACATAATAAATATTAACAAAATAATTGATTTCGTTTGAAATTCATTAAATTAGTTTAATGAATTCTAATCATTAATAAAAACTTAAAAAAATTTCAACTTATTCAAATTTTGTTTTATCACCATTTTTACTTATGTACTTTTGACTTATTGATAATTATATCCATCAGGTGTCACAGTATGAGCCAAATGTTTTTTCATAAAAGTTTGCTATCTTTTTACTATTAGAAAAATATTTGCACGTCTGTCTCTATATTCTTTACTTTTTCATTATCTTAATGTTTTCCCATGTAGAATATTAGCTTGATACTTTTATCATGTTAATTGTTTTTAAATCATAAACAATTTACAGGAATTTGTTTAAAAAACTACATATACAATAGAATTAATGGAAAATTATATAATTAATATAAAATGAAATAACAAGATGTTATAAAATATTTTAAATAAATTAAATTCAATGTAAAATAATAATAATTTAACTCGTACCGCAAAAAATTGTAATATTGATTTTTAATATTGAATACAATTTAAAATATTTCAAGTCCACGAAACTGATATATTGTCTGACAAATAAGAAACTTTTTGCTATCTTAGCATTTAAGGCTCAACTTTATAGTTAAAACCCTTAAACAAATATTAACGTATATCAGCGATTAATAACGCTATCTTATCGATTACCGTTGATTTCACGGTTCGATGTACTGTCTTGGTGAATGGCAGACGTTTAATGTTGTTTTGAGAATCTTCTGGGTGTAAAAATCGACCTATCGTTAGCAGGGCCCATGCAGGGGACACCATATGCTACGCGCACGCTGTTCATCTACGAGCACACGATGCGCACGTATCGACCTATCAAGTTCGGCGAATTGAAACTCAAACCCTGCATGCTTGATTAATTTTCGTATGCATTTTTGAGGCTTCGCAAGAAGTGACATACGTCTAAAGTTTCCTGTCATATATTATTATCGAAACATTGCGCGACACGCAGATAAACATATTGCATTGTTTTTTTAATACTCTTTTTAGGGTATTAATATTACTTGCAAGGTATTATTTTTAAGAAGACTAAAAGATACTTTTAGATTATATATTCTGTACACTGAAAAAAATACATAATAATATTAACTATTATTTTTCGTAAACTTTGCTATATTTTATCGCAAAAAACCGCTGATGACATATAGAATCTACTACATTTTTTAGTAAGTCAGAAACTTTATCATCTTTTTATTATGACAATAACGTTTTAAATTGTATGTTTGATTGAAATAACTCCAAAAACTGATATTTTTTCTGAAATAAATTTTAATTTTTGTCCAACTTGTTTTTGATTTGTTGACCTCACCTAAATAAATAGGTGATGACGGTTGAAAAAGGTGAACAGCTCAATTGAAACGGTGTCACGGAACATAAATTTTACCAGTTGACCGTGAATTTCTTAAAGAAGACATGTAAAAACCGTTTCCTTATTACAGAACAATATATGTACAGCCTGGCAGTTTGGGGGGTAATATAAGCATTTAAAAAAGACTTTATAGAAATTAAAAAAGTTCATAAATATGAAGAGGAAGTATCGTTAACAGAAAATATATGCTATTATACATAAGTAGATGATTATTTGAACACGGAAAATAATTTCATAAACTTACTTTATTTTCATGTCAAATTTTGATCAATTTCTTTATTAAAAATGTTTCGAAAAACGCCTTAATAAAGTCTGACTTTTTAACTTTTGTTGCAGCGGTAATCTTCATTCAGGGGCATCTGCTCCAATTCTAAAACAGTAACTTATAATTTAAAGTTGTTATCTTTCTTATTAATAATTTTTATTTTTTAAATTGAATTATAAATAAATAAGATTTACAAAACTTTCATTCAATTAAATTTTAAAGTGAAATGAATTTTTATCAAAGAATCAGATGCTCGACGAAGCATTATACATATTCAGAAAACATTTCCGATAGTAACCCTTATTTGGCTTACGAATTCGAGCTAAAATATAGGTAAGAGTCCAACAAAAAAGGGCAGCATGTCAACTGGTCAGCAGAACACGACTGTGATTATATGGTACTTTACATCATCCGATACTTTTGACCTTAAAAACTGAGCTTCGTTTTATTCTTTTGAATGCGCGTACGGTTTAAAAGACACGTGCACGTCTTGCAAAACTTCCGCTTTTTCGAAAAATAATAATAATAAAAAAAAAGAAATTTCTTCCAGACTCATTGTTTCCGTTTGAATCTTATGTTACATTATGCCAGACTTAAAAATTGGGACGCAACATGTAAGGTTTCTTGGGTGACCGGTTTCAAACAAATTTGAATAATACAAGTGGAGTTTATTAAATTTCATTTTTTATTTCAATATTAATAAGCTTGCTTTGCAAAAAATATCTTAAAATCAATATTTATCAAAAAAACACCTCGTTTCATTTTCTTATCGTAAGTTTTTTTATGTTTTGTTGTATAGTTTTTCAATAAAATGCCTAATTTTTGGATTAAATCAGATTTCTTTTGTATTTGCTCAACGTTGTTCTTGTCAATTTGTGTATCGAAAAATATGTAATTTCAATAATCATCCACTGCAGGTGTTTGCTGTCGTAACTGATTCAAGTTCAATGTGTATACATGAAAAAAATACCTGGTACAGAATTTGCCGCATATAAGCGGATTAAATGTATATTTTTCTCTCAATGAACCTAGCTGATTATTATTTTAAAACTGCAGCAATAAATATTCATATCGTTTTCATTAAATTATAAATTCTTTAAACTAAGAATGCATTTTTGCAAAATATATAATAATAAACAAAACTATTAACCCTTTTAGACCTGAAATTTTTTTCTAATAGTTTATGAATCCCTTTATGAAACGTACTAATAATACATTTTTTATAAATTAAATGGGTACAAAAAATGATTGGAAAGTATGTCCATTACAATAGACGCCGCCAGATCTGAAAGGGTGAAATTAACACAATTCCACACTTACAAATATTTTCATTTCCTAAATTACAAATTGTTCTAAACGACTGTACAAAAACTGAAAAAATCATTTTTCTGATTATTTTCAATAAATGTTCAATCCAGATAAGAATTCAGGGTTAGAATTTTGTTTTTTTTCAATTTTAATATGAATACAATTTACCCAAATGAAAATTGCTCTCATTTTGACATTACTTTTGTTAAGTCAGGTATGTTCATCATTTAATAATGTCTATAACAGTTCCAACTTTTTATCTTAGGGCATCGCATAAATGACACAGACATGCTATAATTATGGAGTTGAGATGACACGCGTGATAAAAACCGGAAATTCATGTTCATGTGGCGATAATGTATGGCTTGTTGAAAAGCGGCGTAGGATTGACATTGTATCCAACTTCCTCTCCATTGGCAAAGTCACATTTCCATTGTGGTTAACCGCTCATCCGCGAAAGTTTTTCAAGAAGGGGTTCACGAAATAATCGATAATATCAGGCAGATGGCCGATTGACTAAGATCGATCAAAATCTCTCACGGCACCCCGCGAATTGTAACTCTGTGTACATCTAAACAATTAGATTGCAAGATATAATTTTGTTAACGTACTTTTGCCAGGTGTTCCTGCTTTTATATAAATTTAAATAAAACCAATTAAATTACTTATGTTTTTGTATAAAGTTAATTTAGTTTTAGAGAAATAATATTTTTAAGAAGTATATTTATGGTCTAGTATTTTAATTTACGATGAAAAATGTCGCGTGATTTGATTGTAACCGCATTGTCGGGCATATGCCTTATTTAATTGAAGTAAATCGTTTGAACAGCTGCTCGTATCGGTGACAATATACTCGGCATGAGCAAAAATAAAAGAAAATCTGCGTCCAGATAATGCGTAATACTGGACACGTGTTTGCTTGTGGCTATTACAGTGTTCGCATTTCATGTATATGTCACGGTTTCATTCGCGGAATTATGGGTTCCGAGACCACAGACCAACCCTGATCGAATTAAAAGGGTTTTATGTTTAAAAAAGACCTCATTTCAATGCATGTTTTAGGGTGCTCTGGAGAAATGGTTCAATTATTATTAAATTTAATTTACTCAGCAAATTGCAAAATTAAATAAACGATTTCTTTTTATAGATTTGTATATTATATTATGTCAGTGTACAAGTTTTATAACAATTTTGCGTATAACACTGAATTTAAACATTTTTGCTTTTACTATATTAAATTAAGTATAGTTTAAATTAAAAAAAAAAAGTTAAGATCAAAATGAAAATTTGAAAATGAAAATCGATAAAATGTGTGGAGGACTGTGAGTAAAACAATAATATGTCGGAACTTTGTATAAGTAAAGGGTGAAACGTCAAATCGTGCGGTTTTACGGGTGGAACGGAAGTTCAGTGAATAAAAATCAAACTTGCAATTACACCACTATTGAATATGTTAAAGTCGAATGCTTTTTTTTTCATTTTGTATGTAATGAAAGTACTTTAAGTATATATAATATAATACAAGATAGAAAATGAGCAAGAGCATTATTAAGCAATATTTTTTCGACTAAATGGTACGATAATATTACCCAGGGTGGATAAATTTTAAAAAGTTAAAAGCTAACTTAGCTTAGCCTCGCTTAGCCTTCTATAAATTAGATAGTCTATCTCACTTCGTGAAATTTAAAAAGTATCTTGCAAAAAACATGAAACCGTTTTTTACAAGAAAGTTATCAAATTTATATTAATTAAGTTGTTTTAAAGAAGAATTTGAAGTACTATTTTTATAACTACTCATAAAATAAAAAAAAAACTCAAAGACGAATAATATACTTATACAAAATTTTAGTCAAAGAAAAAAGTTAATAACAATTTTTTAAATTTATTTCAGACTAAGATAATAATATAAATTTGTCCTCGCAGGACACTTCTTTCAGGTTTAAAAATTACATTCACCGAGACATTAGTCAAAGATTAGAATAATCGACTTAGTATATTTAATCGCACATTTTTATGTTTTTATAATCTCAACCATTAATATGAATTCTATTACAAATTCCTCTCCACCTGAGACTTAAAAACTAGCTTTCAACGTATAGCCATGTCGAGCTGAACGTCATTAATTTGCATTTTTTAGTGGATATATCACTTTCGATCATCAATATTGGCGATAATTTTTGTTATCGATAGTTGACCGTGTAAATTGAACACAATTCCAACGTCCAAAACATACTTTTCCGGGAACCAGAAAGAGATAAAAACTTCTGAGTACCTGAAAGTTGTCAGAATATATTTTCCTTTTGTCAAATCCTCATTCAATCTCGAAGAGAGGAGCTGTCAAGAAAATAAATAACGGCAACCCTGTCTCAAAATGGTCGGAATGCAAACATCGAAAGATTTCCAGTTACTCCTGCGAGATGCTTAGGGACACATTGTGAAGTACCAACTCATTTTGTTCAGTTTTAAGTGCGAGACATATATTTGAGTGTTTATCTTACAGTTTTTTTATTGCTACATTTTTTTGCCAACACCAAAATGCAAACACTACTGTTTAGTTGTTGTTTCATAGTGTCAATTAGTAAGTAACTAATTTATTTAGTAACTTTTCATTTCAGCAGTTTTAGTATAGGTATTTCTAAATTTAGAATAAACTGTGACCTTTTTGAGTGATTTCATTTAATTTTTCAGCTTGTAATTCAATCCAAATTAGGTACGATGACGACTCAGATTATGATGAAGGAGATGATTCAAACACCAAAATAGATATAATTACAGAAAAAGGAAAAACATGGCAACCCAGTCCGGATTATTACTGCAAATATCGAATTTATGACGACTACAGTCCTACTCCTTGTTTCTGCTTAACGATGTCATTAAAATATAAGTAATCACAGGCAAAGAGGTATACAAAATTGTAATATTTTTAATTAATTACTTGAATGCATAAAATAAATATAACTGTACTCTAAAAAATAATTTATTTAAGAACAAAATTATTTGACAATTTCTTTTTCTTTCTGCAGATTAAAATTATTGAAGAAAAAGTTCCTGATGATCCCTACGTACATGGCTACTGTTTTTTGAAAAATATTTACGTGACATTAAGTTGGCCAAAATACAATCCTTCTGATTATTTGTACTACGATCCTCCTAAGGAAAATTTTGTTTTACTTTTTTTTAAGAAGAATGCAACCCACGTGTGGATGGAAGAATTGTCCCTATCAGTTAATTATGAAATTAGCAGCAGTAAGTACAAATTATTTTCAATTTCAGTTGGTGAACTTCATTTTTTAAAAATCTTGAATCATTTTTCATTTAGGGCCGAAAAATTCAGTTGTGACAAGCGACACATTTTTGCATTTAAATTTCTCTACTTCTGTTTATAATGGTATTTATGAGTGCAACCGACCAACAGTCCTGAAGGGATTGACAAATGAAATGGAAATTGCCATTGAAGATTTACGGTTTCTCACTTACAATGGGATACAAACTAGAAAAGGTATTTAAGAGCCTATACTCATTAATTATTTCTATAATTCAGTCAATGTCAGTAAAATAGTTTATTCTTATTAATTCAAAAGTTTGTTAATTATAATATTGCAATTTTTATATATAATTTAAAACTTTTGTTTTCAGGAACACAGTGTCCTCCAGCAGTGAAATAATAAGACAAAATGAAATTTGTGTAAAAATTATTTATATTTCATTTGATTATTATTTATTGTAACAGAAAAAGTAATAAGTTTAATTTTTTATATTATCAGATATAATTTAACCATATTTTTGATTTGCTAAAATTTTAAAATGTATTGTTAACAGTATGCAAGTAATATTAAAATCGATTAAAATGTAAGAGCTACTAAAATATTGTATGTAACACATCTGTGAAATTCTAATCGATAAACAAATACATTGACAAATAAAATTTTCTAAAATTGAACTTTAGCATAGTTAAAAAATAATTACCAGGTCATGATTGATAGGTAAAATATATGGGAAACATATAAAAAGATTGTTACCTAGTTCCCCTCTATCATATGACAACAAAAGTTGAAGTGATGCATGGCTTAGTTTTTTAATCCTAATACTGTATTCTAAATGCACTGTCATAAAACGTGAGAAAACTTCTAAAGTGATGAATTGTCAATATCATATGCGAGTTCTGAAAATACAGAAAAACGTCTTGCACTTTGTTGTGAGAAATATATTGTTTTTTTTTTTATTAATTGCATATGTTACACGTTAATGTGCGTTCAATAATCGAAATTTTCGATAGCAATTTATTTTATAAACGCTCGTCTCACTCATGCTAACGTACACTTCAATTATCTAATTAGTCTTTAAATTGCTACACTTATCGCGTCATCTGTTTTATCGTGTGAACTCTTCACAAGTTTAACTTAACTGAGAAATTATTTTAATGGATTTATTATATGTATAATTAATTTAATCTAATAATTTTGAGTAATCACAATTGCTCATTTTATTTCCAAATTAAATTTTCTTTTTTTTTATTTAGTTTGATAAAAAGTTACATTTTTTTTATCATTGTAATATGGAGTTTCATTGATAACATGTAAACCCATCATAAATTATAATACTCATAGAACCATCGGAAAATGATAATATTTTTATAGTTTTTAGGGTTTCCATAAATTTACCTATACCAAAAGATACTATTACAAAAAGAGCGAATCAACTTTATCATACAAGTTCCCACGCAGTTATCAAAACCTAATACTGTTCGAAATCAGTTTGCTATATAGCGAGGGTTACGAATAAATAACCTGGGAATGTAAATTCAAGCATCTGCTCAAGCATATGATACCTTTAATAAGTATCACGCTCGATTGTGTAGGCTGATGTTGCATGAACACTTAATATCGTTCGCTTTTTGCCACTCTTCATTTTCTCATCATTCAAATTTGTACGTTACAATTTCGTCTTTCATTTAACATACAAGGTTTCTCATACTAAACTGCAGTATTAAGTTTCAAAATTACATTTTTATTGCTGTGTTTCTATCAATGAAACGAAAAAAAAAATTAAAGATAAAACAATTTTATATAAACTTTTTTTCAAACTCAAAATCATGTTTAGTTATTCACCAAGGTTTTATGAAGTACTTAAATCAAACCTAACGCTAATGTTTTTCGGAAGTAATTTTGACTAGAGATTATCCTGTCAGCTGGTATGGTCAGAAAGTTAGGGGTCTTTAAAATTTAAAGGCCCCATATTCTAGCTTTTCTTCTTGGCGTCAAATATAGTGGGCCTCACGCAGCACTTGACTTTGTGCCATGTGCACAGGACAAAGAAAATTTATGGGAAAGAGCCGAAAAACTTGTTTCAGGTACAGTGTTCCGCAGATGAATATTTCAATTCCAAAATTGTTACGCTCTGGGTTTTTCAAGCATTTTCTTTTATTTACTCAAGTTCCTATTATTCTCAATGTTAATAAAAAGTGAAAATTTTTTCTCCTTAAACCAACAATTTTCAGAAAACAATTGTGCCAACTGTTTGCATTTAAATTAGGTAAAAATTCTAAAACACATGTTCAATAAAAATAGAATATTTTAATGTAAGTTTTTTGAAAACAAAATTAATTTTACACTAATAATTTATGGTTCTGTATGTGAAGGAGTTATTTTATTTTGCTGCTTAAATGTTTATTAAATGGCCTAGCCTGAGGACTTTGTGTATTTAGATAATTACAAGAAAACGCAAGCAACTTTCTGTGCGGCTCACACAAGTACCAAAAAATTCAGCACGCGTTAGTTTCAATCCGAAACGATTTGTTTTCGTCACGGAAACGTCTAATGGTCGTCGGTTCCCTTTCAACTGAATTATTACCGCGGCCTTCTTTTAAGTTCCTTTTTTTAAAGAAGAAGCGAAAAATGCTGTTTTTCAAAATGATCTTATGATTATAGTGAGCGAAGTTAATGCGCTTTGCAATTTTCTATCCTCAGCAGCGAATCTTTGTTTTACAAATACAATGCTGCTTTTTTTCTAAGATGACCATCGCTCAAATCGTTTTCAACATTACGAGAAAAATGTCAAGGTTTTTGTTTCTAAAATTGTATAAAATATTTTGACTGAAAAGTTCGTAGAATATATTTAACCCGATATCAAAACAGGAGAAGGATATCACGGGAGAGCAAAACATATACGTCTGAGAACATAAACGTCTAAGGAAACTCGAAGAAGCAGATTGTATTGCGCGTTTAATGAAGTTTGGCCAAACTAGCACCTGCCACTTTCGACCGTTACAACCTCAAATTGCCGCCAAGAAATTGGCGGGAAGGAACTTCCGGAAAAATACTGAAATCCCTCCTTGCAACGAGATTTCGCATTCCATTATAAAGAAGAAGGTATATTCCATTCATGTTTAATGAATGAAATAGAGGAATGAATTGATGCCCTCCCCCTTTTTTTAAAAAACACTTGTAGATGTCTGCAAAGAAAAACATGCATGGCACCAATTCATTCATAATTATTTTTTTAAGGCAGTCCTGCTGTTATCAGAATTAATTAATAACTTCAACCTTTCCAATCAGTTCTAATGTTTCTCAATTAATTCATCAATATTTTACAAAAACAATACTTGAGTTTAACAATCTTAAAAAAAATAACTACTTTAGTGAATAAAATAAATTGTTTTCAAAATTATGAAGTTTTGGCTGTACATCATGTTGCCTTCACTAGTCAAAATTAATGGCTATTAATGAGCCTAATATAACGGTACATTAACGGAGCGTTTCGAGAGGAAAAAAAAGAAGAGCATTTTTTGCAGACACGTTACGAAATAAAGCGATTCATTGCGCACCGTTATATTTCGTACAATTATAGCAAATGAAAGAAACTGTTGCAGTTCGAACGAGGCAGCACAAAGACGTTGTTCCTTTTGTGCTCTGTTGTAAGTTACGTTATGTTGTTAATACTTTAGAGTTATATATATATATCCTCTCTTTCTAGCACTTTTTACCATTTATCTGCTTTTGGAATTTACATAATTTCGGTGTAACGAATTTTCAATAGCAATTATTTGCCAGCGTCAATTTCTTTTCAACTTACAAGACACTGAACACTTAAATGCACACACATAATAACTAAACAAATTAACTGCATATTCTTCAAAAATTGACAACAAAAATATTCTTTTTTATAAATACACAATCCTTTGTTACGTTTATGTCCATCAAAATGTTAATGTTGTTTATATTATACAATTTTTGTTTAAGTTAGAAACTTAAACTGAAAGTTAATTTTGAATAGAAATAATTTTGGAGTTTATTTCACAAGCTAGAAGAGTAAGTGAAGAAAAAGTTGTTAAAGAAGTTGCGTCTGAGGAACACGTCTTCATTAGTTTTTAAATTTGATGTTACGTAATTAAAGGGCAGCGCATAGTAACAGTAGCTTCACGCTATATACCAGCATCTGTTTTTCATTCTATCTTTCGTGACCTTCGTGGCTGTAAAAAAAAGGTACTGGCTAATTGAATGTCATCCGGTGCTTATGTCCACTTACACGAGCCTACACCTATATACACCGAGTCAATCTAACCTGCGGATTTGCAGAATAAATGGCCATAACGCGCCTTCTATTTCCTACTTTTTATTCACATCACAGGAGAGCCATTCTTTTATTATTTCCTCTCACGGACAAAAAAATTTCCGTTAATGAGAACGTGGTTTGTACGCCGTCCCTTAGCAACAACCATTTTCAGGCTGCAAGACCTTCGAGCTCACGCAAAGTAAAACGTCCTTATATTTCAATATATAATTTTGCAATGACCGATCGGTGAAAGTTTTCACCGCTGGCAGATTGTCACACAGCGATGAGAAACTTGTACAAAACATTTAAATATTTAAATTAAATAAACGGAAAAAAAGCTCATAGTAGACCAGCAGGTTTTGTTTCGGCTTCTTGATGACTCCACAATGGTCAATATATTTGTCACAATCGGGCATTGAAAAGTCAATTTGGTCTGCCAACCAGAACATTTTTCTTCCTCCCAGAGAACTTGGCAACAGAGAAGCAACACGCGAAGCATGAAATTTGCAACTAAATGATCGTACTATAGGTGTTTTTCTTGTCGAAAAAAGGATATCTTTGTAGAAAGTTTCCAGAATTGTAGGTGCGGATACAGGAGTGTCTTTTTAAATCTAGTATACCAACGGTTTTTGAACGAACAGCTGTTCCACCCCCTCTTTTTTTGGTCACGTATATATATGTGTTCTTTGGGTTTTCTATCTGAGCCGGCTATCAAAAGAGGATTCTGTGTGCGGGAGGGTACACCAGAGAACCGGTAGGCAGCTGTACCATAAAAGATGGAAAAACATCGCCCATCCCAAAGTGCTCTCATTTTGCACTAGCCGCAGAGTAAGCCCATCCCATATTCGTAAACATGCCATGCTCGGCTGATTTATGCCAAAGTTGAAACTATAATCAAAAAAGGTCTTCAACTTTTCTTTTTCGAAGAACTGTATGAAGAGTTAGATTCACTTTTTTGGGAAATTTGTCTTTCCTCATTATTTCGATATGTTTTTTGCTGACTCCTTTTTTTGAGTCTCTGGGTTGAAATATATAACTATTGGATGTCTCTTGACACATCAGACCCAGGTGAACTTTGCAACATCAGCGAAGAGCAAACAATGGGCTCGGCTTTGACAATAAAGCACTTTGTGGATCCTACAACTCGCAAGGACCCTCGGCTAGTTCTCCTCCTACAATGGCGAAGGGCTACTCATTCTGCTCATTTCAGGTATATATCGCACTTTTCAAATAATAAAAGAGCATGTGGGAGTTGAAAGGGTTGATGTGCATCCTGAGGACTCGCAGTAACGTACTTTATCGTAAAAAATTTGGGGACTTTTTTTGTTACACTCAAATTACTCCTTTTTCTACATTATTTTAGCCTAAAATAATTGTTTTTAAGCATAAGAAAAAGCTGACCATGCAAATACGATGAATGTTTGGTAATGAGACTTTTTTCTTGTAGTATTTGCATAAAATGTTGGAAATTACGAATTACCCATGTCGAGAAGAGAAACCCACGTTATCGGCATACCTCAGAGTACAGGTGTGCCAGGGCACAGCAGACGTCGGGCGAAGATTCATTTATGCAAAAATTGCGTATTTCAGAAACGTGTAATGAGACAAACGGATTAATGACAAAACTAACTGGTTTTTCATTCACAAATACGAATTAAATAATTCTTTGAAATGTTGCATTAATTCTTGAACCTTGTCTTTAACGTCTGCACTGCAACTTTTTTTAAACAATTTTGAAATCAGAAAAAGACTAATTAAGTTGTTTATTAAACAAACAAAAATAACTTTATATATACATGTTGGTTGAATTTTAATAATTTTAAGAGTTACAAATTGAAATAATAATACTCTCAAGAGATAAAAGAGGTTCTTAAAATGTTCTATCCGAAATATGAAGAAAAATAGACAAACATAAAGTGCGGTTTAGAACATCTGTCTAGTAAACAGAAACTGGCAGGTATGTTCTAAAATATAAATAGAAGATTTTTAGCAAGTTCTCACAGAAAACGAAGCATTGATAAATGTTTCAATGGAAAAACATTTTTTTACGAAAAAATTTATGATATAATCAAAAAATTTAGTATTCACATTAAGTATGGATTATTTTTGATTTAAAAGAAAAAATTTTCTTTACTTTTTTTACTAAAGAAATGCTTCTGTTTTTTGTATACACATTTTTTGAACAATTTTCTTTGTGATTCCACAAAACTTAAGATATTTTCTTGTCCCTAAAACAACAGATTATTTTTTTTTTACAAAATACACCCTTTCATTTAATTAGAATAAAATCTAAAGTGGAAAAAGTTCCATAACTATTGTTTAACCTTTTTCATGCATTGAAATTGATAAATCCAATGAAAAGTATTTATTATAAATTACATTGTTGTTATATATTTTTTATATTGCTTAATAATAAATATCATTTTTCAGACTGCACTTATTTCCTGTATTTCAATGAATCCTCTTGTTCATTTCAGTTGACATTTTAAAAATCTCTGTCCATTATCTTCAACTTCAATCAAAATTATGTTACTGTCAAGCAAACAGCCCTCTTCAAAAAGTCAAACAAAAGTGTATCAAAAGTTGTACATGATTTGTTATAATGTTTTGTCATAAGAGCACAAAGAGTAATAACAAAAATTAATTTAATTTTTTCTCTCATAAACCCTGTTAATTTGCAAAATAATGATTAGTATATAGTTACTTTCTAGCGAAGGTACAAATTGAACCGTTCTCATCATTAAACTTAAATCATTAAAAGTGTTTTTTCGAAATTGTTGGCAAAGAGTTTCTCACGAGTGCATTTTTATAGAATAAATATACACTTCAATTATTGGAGCGTTCATTTCCTCGTAAAACACGGATATGTCAGTCGATATATGCTTTAGTGAAACAAGGCGGCCGGATTTTGGAACGAACCAATGGCCCTCCTCGGGGTCGTTTCCTGTGCGCAGTCTTCGAAGCGGAACTCGAATCCGAAGGGGATCAGACAACGTTACTTCAGGATCTCCACTCTCTTCGTGGGGGTTCGTCCGAACCAGGATGTAGTTAATGTCACTGACGTTACATGTCCATCGAAGAGGATTATTGCGGTCATTTTCTGTTCTCTAAGCAACTTAACAAGGCCTTATCCAGGTGACGGCTTGTTTTATTACCGCTGCACTTTGTATGGCCACGGTTCAATTAGTCCACTAAGAATACAAGATTTTAAATATAAATTTTTTTCACTCTAAGAATTGGAAAAAAAACTGTTGTATTTATACCAGGTGCTACATTTTCATTCTCTACATTTCCAGGAAAAAGTTTTTCCAGAAACAGATGCAATATATTAAAAATTTATCAGGCGATAAGTATCTGGTCCCCTGCTGGGGTGTTTATATTGTAATTCGTTATTTTTGAAAAAGTTGATCTAATTTTTGAGATAATGAAAAAGTCGTTCTGACGTTAATAAAATGATAGATAGTTTGGTAATTATTGTAAGGGTAAAAAGAAATAGCTTCTCATTAATGTTTAAAAAAAACCCCCCGCAATCTAATCAGGATTTACAATGATTGTTCCAGTGCTTGATTATGATGGTCATAACACATCCACCTGTCCGGGTCTATAAGTTTGTTCCTCATCTACCCGCATGGAACGTCGCATGTTATACTTACTGGTTTTTCGTAACGGTCAATTCTACCCCCATATGAGAATTGTGATACAACCAACAATCACTTTGCAAACCCTCTATTCTTTAGTAACAAGCGTAAAACCCTTCACTCAGAACTGAACAAACATTCATGAGCTTGTGACATTTTTTAACCAATTTGATTTGAAATGTAGTTGTAAACAGATTTAAGGGACATTATTATTGTTCCACATACGATAACATCAGATTTTATTTTATTTCTTTTGATTTATGGTCATTTTTATTTTACTTGTGCCACCATTAAGCTAAATGAATGTTGAACTTTAGTATTACGAAAAAAAAAGAAATAATTGTAATCTAGAAATACTTAAAACATAATATGTGAATTATACATTTTTTCAAATCGTTTTTTTCTGTATAACTACAGTATCAAATAATGTGACATGCAAAATAATGTATATTTGCGTACATAATAATAATAATAATGTAAATACTGCTGAAATCAAGTTACATGGAAATGACTTGTCTGAATGTAGGCGAGAAGAAAAAAACTTATCCGTGAAATGTGCTAATCACATATCAATGAGAAGATATGATGAGGCGTTTTGTCCTTAAAATTGATTGATTATCTTTTATTTGTGTACAAGAGTAATTATGAAAATTATTATTCTTCATGCGCAATAAGAAAAAAATGAATTTTGCAAAATATTTGTTGTATTTTTTACAAAAGAATACATTAAAATAATAAAAAGCAAAACAAAATGCTAATACAATCGAGCCTGACATAATTTCAATGTTGTTTTCTTCTACTGTGAGTTGACCACAATGGAAATAAAAAATGAGAAGCAGAAAGAGAAACTCAAATGTTGTATATATAGTTTAGTTATTATTATATTCAAAATAGAAATGTTTCAAACACTTCTCAGCGCCAAAAATATAATGTATCAGTTTGAAAAGCACAAGTGTTTGTCATCTACCCTCGTAAATTGAAAGACAAAAGTATTTAGAAGGCCAACCCCAACTGATTTGGGTTTTCAGATGGCTGCGCTTTTTGAATACTCACGATAGTGCAAGTCTCATTTTGACGAATTAAAAATAATTACTGAAACAATTTGGACGGAATGCATTTTGACAATTGAAAGCGCAGATCCAGGTACATACGTAGGATTTACGTAAGACAAGTGGCGACTGAAACACTCTGTTCCACTTAGGAAGCAAGCCCGAAATTAAAGATGAAGAATCGTAATAAAAGAAGTCTAATAGAAGGATAACGGCCGGCGGATGTTGAGCTAGAAACAAAGAGGCAGATGCGGTGAATCGGCACAAAGCAATCTTGTAAATCGATCAGCTGCAAAACGAAAAGCTTATTTTGATCAATTTGACCAACAGTAATGCAGTAAATCATTGCCATTACTATCAAATTGCTCGCTTGGAAACTGCGAGATAACGTTTCATTATAGAAAGTTTTGTGAGTGATTTACAAGTCTCTCGTTATCTCCAATATGATGTTCACCAACTCGGAAAAGTGTTAGCTGATTAAAAAGCAAAAAAGTAGAGCAAAGAGAAAAGCTAATCTGACAAATGTATTTTTTTTTTTGAGTTTAAGAACGTTTTTCTAAGATAAAATATTACAAATCGAACAAAAGAATTTAGTTGATAAACTGAAAAATTCTTTCTAAATGTTTTTTTTATTTTGAATATATTTTATTTTCGTTTTAAATATTTGTTATAACTTATCAATAGACAAATTCAGTTGATTATATTGTTATTTCAATGTTATTCTTGTTATAGTATCTTGTAATTCTAACAGTCATTGTGTGTACATGAGATGTTGGTATATTATTACTTTATAAATAATTCATTAACATTAAACTAATTTAAATGACATATTTGAATTATAACTTCTGATATTAATTAACAAAAATTAATCATTTAATTAATAATCAACTTTTAAAATCATTTCAAGAAAGTACTTTGTCAACAAAATGTAAACTTTGTAAAGATATTTTTATTTCATTTTATTTATTTTTTTTAATTAAATTGTGCTTAATATTATGCATGTAAATTTATTACTTTTTTTTCTCTCTCTATTGTATTATATTATATTATATTATTTGAACTCTTAAAGTTTTGTATTTATTGATAATTATGAAGTTTTATGATTAGACGAAACCAGATTTGGTCATCGCCTTCAGGTTCTAGATTTCAGAGACTTTGTAGTCGTCCTAGATGATTTAATAACATCAGTCACTTCAAACAAGTTCAGATCCTAGAATGATGGAGACAAAAAGTGGACATAATTTCTGACTTTAAAAATTGTTGTTTCAAGTGAAAAATGTGTGTAGGTAAATAATCTTTTGTGTTTAAATAGAAAAAGTTATTTAATTTTTGAAAATAAAATGTACTTTTAGAACTAAATTTGACTTTCTCGAATTGTATTCTTATCTACAAAAATATTTTTTTATTCTAACGACTGGTATACCCATGTTTTATTCTCAAAAAGCATAGGCATCATAAAATAAATGATGTAGATACTAAATCTAGCAGTTAAAATTACTCATTTTACGACGACCACCATAAACGTAACAATATACATTATTACAGTACGATCATATACCATATAGTAAAACAATAATCATCAATTACTCAGTTCAGCTACAATGTAGTATTAATAACAGCTAACTAACTAATGGATACTAATGGCAACTTTACTGATAAAATAATCGAATACTATTTTCAAGTTTAAAAAAACGACCCCTGAAAAGGCCATTCTGAATGCTATATACATAACATTAACAACTATACACGTCATACCGTGTCCTGATATAAATCTAAATCCTCTTTCTTTTCTCTAAGGTAGCTTTATGCTCAATTTTCTAATTTTACGACCAGTGAACATTTGTGTCCTTTTATTTTATCCCTTACACAACAAGTATCCAAAAACGAAAAAGGATAGATTTGACTGTTGTAAATATTTTTCAACAATATCCAAAGATGATGAAGCGTTGAAAAAGAAGGAGAATTGAAATCTGAACGAGATGACAGAGAAAACGTGAGTTTGGGACAAAGAGGTGAAGAGCGAGGCTCCCCTTCCCCTTCCTACCCGGCGTAAAGTCGCTTAGCATAATCCGTTGGAGCTTCGCGCGCCCTTTTTCTGCGCACCCAGCTCGCGCACCAATGAAATTCAAAGAGCTCCAAAGAGGGGGCCAACCTCGTGGCTGGATGCTCGACTCAAGGAACACTAACAGCGCCAAATTCAGACCGTGTTTGACCGTCTTTAGTGACCTGTCTAAAAACTGTGACCGGCCGGTGATCCAGGATTTCAAAGTTGTTAGGAGCAGTGACAATTAACAAGGATCTGGGTTGAGATGCTGACGACAACACACTGCCGCGAAAGGCACTTCCCGGCGTTGGGCCAGACGATGACGTCCAGGGCGCCAAAAAGGTGCTTGTTTGGGGTTCCCAATCCAAAAGAAACGATCGAGCTGCTCCAGGAGGCACTGGAACTCGAGAGAAGCCGGTTCGCCAGACGATGGGGCGTCGATCCTCGTGAGGACAAGGAGAACCTGTGCAAAAGGCCTGAACGCTCACCGAGGAAACGAACTGTCCCATATTCACGGCAGAACAATCATCTTGGTGAGTTTCTATTTTTGTAAATCTCAGACAGTAGCCTACCGTTCCACCTTTCGTTGCCTCTTTACCTTTTACTTTGGAAGATAATACATTGGAAAGATAATAACAAAGCTTAAAGATAAAAAGGTTTGAAGCTAGATACATCTAAAGATAGATAAAAAAAGGCGCGAAAAGTGGAAGAGGTCTTGTGTTTGTACGATTGTCAGCATTGCACAAACTTGGAACGTTCTTTAGGAAAGAGTTAAAAGAAAGCGATTACTTGAAAAATGGGGCACTGAGGACGGACAGTTTTTCTCGTCTACCGAAGACCGTTCCAGCTACCGAATCAAGGTGCAAGAATTATCTTCTTCCCTGTACCCTAGGATACGTGACTCTTTTTCCCTGTCCACTGTTAGAAATACCACACCTTGTACTATTTATAAGTGTTTCAGCAAAAGTTATCTTAGTTTTAAAATTGATTAGTACAAATTGGGTCTAATGCTTTTTTTGCAAACATTGTTCGCGATATGTGATTTCGGACCCAATTTCGCGGCAAGGGAACTGAATTTACGCGGGAAACCGGGAAAAGCATATACATATGTATCACGTAAACACTATCTGGAACTGTTGCAATGCAAAAAGCAGTAACGTAACTGCGAGTGCACGGATATAAATTATTCATCATTTCCCTGGTAGAAATGTATCGTTTCTACCAGGGTTAATCGAGGTTTCCCGTTAAATTCATTTCGTTCGGATATACCAGAAATAAGAAAGAACATACATACAATATTTGTAGTTTACTAAATAACTCTGCAGAACAGTAAGAGATCTTCTTCCACAAAACACACTTGATTATTACGTAATTATAAGTTTATATTTAAAAATATAAACAAGCTCTTATACAAAATCGTCAGTGTTTAGTGTTAGAATGCTCTCTAAATCATCGATATTTCAGTAATAGAATACTCAACATGAAAACTAATTGATGTTTCAGTAGTAGAATACTCTATGAATAAAATCGTCAGTGTTTCAGTGTTAGAATGCTGGAAATAGCAATTGAGCATGATCGAAGAAACAAATTGCGTGATTTTTCTTGCTGCTTCTTTTTTTGTTCGCTATCTTTCGGCCGTACCGAAAGACACGTCGATCGAAGATAATAGATATACACACATATGCACATATGTGTGTGTGATACGTGAAGAAGTCTGGCATGGTGTAGCGTGGCGTCATGCGTGCGCGTTCGTGAGCTTTGCTTTTGGCGGGAAATGTTGCCCTCTGTCGCAACGATGTACTCTAGGTGTCGGGCGGGCAGCCTCAGGCAGGCGCGTCGACCAGTCGCGTGGCCAGAACCTGTTTTCTATTATTTCTGTTGGCCTCGTTGCTTGGCTTCCTCCTCTTCCTCCTCCTCCTCCTCCTCCTCCTCTTTCGCTATCTATCTTTGCCCTCTCTCTTTTTGTGAATGCCGCTGCCATTTCGGCTCCTCGTCTTACGCAGGAGGCGCTTTTACAACTCAGGCCCAAAAAGTCTTGGCTTCCTTTTCATTACAACTTTTCTTCGATGCGTCGTAGTACGTGGGTTTCGTCTTTTGTGTCGTCGTCCGAGCCAGAATGAAGAAGACAAAAAAACTTCACCTCGCTTTTTCCTCCCTTTTTTTCATCGAGCACAATGCAGACACGCGTCTCTGATGGCCGACGAGCTCTGCCTCCTCCAAGATACGCTACCTTTTTTCTTCGCTGCAGCTAAAGCTATCACACACTAACTGATATACCTCCGCTACTAATCGCTCATAGATTATGCTGAGGTGAACATGACTCTGGTGCTGTAATTTGAAACCGACGACTTAGTTAATTTCTTTTTTCTACATGAATACATTTGAATTACTGCTTTTTCCTTTTTTCCTTTTTTCCCTTACAAAATTGTGTTTGATTTTGTCAGGAAAAAACAGAAGAACATCAAAATTTAAATAACATATTTCAATAAGTACAATAGTTTTAACAAGTTTGAATACAAATTCAAGAAAAATTACTTTTCAAAATAGTAGACATTGAATCTGAAACTTTATTATTTATGACATTAGAAATGAACATAGTTGAAGCATAGAAAGTTAAATATAAAATAAAGCATATTTCTAAAAAGTGCAGTACCATTTAATATTACTCTCTTAGTATAATCACAAATGCTTGATAACCATATATTGAATTAAGAATGTGATAACTTCCAATAACAACAAA
>JABFPM010001051.1:0-22873 GCA_022817325.1 Idris sp. 1 HC-2018 | reverse complement strand
TTTTTTTTGTGTAATGTAAATGTTTTCATTGATCTTTAGAAGAAAAAAACAATGGCATTCTGCACTTGTTTGCGCGCGTAATTTTTGTTTTCACATTGCATCGTTCCATTCATTAGAATTGTCGCCATGCAAATTTGCGGCTCGTGCAGTTCGAGGAAAAAGCCACACACTGCTAGACGATCCTCGCACTCGCATGCCAATCGATAAGTGCCATGGCACTTTAAACACACAGCGCATTTTTTTCTTTTTTTTCTTCTCGCTCGAGTGTGTGTGCACTTGCAAAAACAAACTTGCATTCACTTAATGTTTTAATTTAGCAGCAGAGTTGGATTTTGTAAAAATTGCAAACTTCCGTGTTGAAAAGAAAGACAAAAAAAGCGATGCAGATGAGGGGGATGAAGGAATAAAAAAAGGACCGAACGGTTTCTGTTATCTGGCGGCGGTTCTCCCACGCTTTCGACGTTAATGAATGGATGAATGAATTGCGTCACAGGCGAAAGAAACAGACAGAGACAGAGCGAGACGCCTGTTTAAAATGATCATAATGTCTCGCTTCTTTTCCTAGAGGTGTGCTGTTAGTATTTTTTTAGTCTTGTTTTCTCTCGTGTTACTACGTTTTACTGCACGGCGGCGGAGGCGACTAACGACTTCCGCCCGCGCGAAGCCTACGATCCTTAAAGATTATGAGCGAGAGAGACAGACACAACTTTTATCAATCTGCCATTTATTCAGTTTTTCTTTTTTAATTAAGATAAACTATTGGTTGTCAGAAATCAATAATAATAATACGAAAATTGTTGTTCAATTATTTGTTGCAATTCTTGACAAAATTTGAAATTGAGATTTTTGAAAATATCTCAAATTCGAAGTTGCGAAAGTTAATCAAATTTTGAGAAACGAATAATTACAAACATGACAAAAATCTTGTTGATACTGAATTTTGGGATTAAATAGGGGACCTAAGTATTAAAATTTGGTCTTTTTTTCTTAGTCAGCTTGAAAAAAGGTGCAACGTTGAGAGAAAAAAATAAAGAAAGAGAAAGGAATATGCGACAGAAAGTGGCGTGTCTCTATTGTCAAGGACTCAATGGTTCCGCAAATATAATGCTCGGGGAATTCCATTTTGAAACGGCATTTCGCTCCAGTTTCCCAGCCCGATTGCTTTATGCTCGCCCTTCGCTCTGTGTGTTTGCTAATAATGCACGACAGGTCGATAACAAGGAAATTCATTTCGCCTAAGCTGCTCTCAAGCTCCGATATTGCATCTTTAAATTGAAAAAAAAAAAATTGTAAAACTTTTTTTTTGTTTTCGTTGTTGATAAAAATTGGCGACGACGATTGGCGACCCATATTGCCTTATAAGGACACACCGAAACCGGCGAAAGTATCTCTAATGCAAATTGATTTATTGATCCGGCGATAAGTAATTGGCGTGTACGCGCGGGCCAATTAAAAATGGCGCGTATAAGGAACGGAGTTATCGTAAAACGCATTGTTCCGGCGTCAGTGACTCGGAACGACGCGGCCAAACACCCACATCGCATGTACACACACACGTACACTTGCCCCCTACGCAGTTTTGCTGCAAGTAAAATTCAAGTGCGCGAAAACTCGCCGACGCGAAACCAACCGACAGACAACCTGACCCGGATCACAAAGTCTTTCTAATCATCGAAAAAATTTTAATTTTTTCTTCAGTATTTTAGATTTTGTACTCTGTTTAGTTCCTTTGGTTTTGTAGTTTGCTTAATTGTTTATTTTATTCTTTACTTAGTATTGTATCAAAGATTAAAAGTAAAAAAATGTCATGTAAAATATCTTGTGGGTAATTTATTTAATAAGTGAGCGTTCGTCCTCGTTCCCGAGTCACGGAAAATGCCAGTTGGTCATGGGCCGTCTTCACTTTTTCTTTTTGCCCGCGAGTAAGTTGCGCATATACCTACGCGAGAAACGCAGCAAAATAGGGACGACCAAGCAGCAGATGCAGACACGAGTGCAGAGGTTGAAACTTTTTTCTTTCCTTTGCTTTTCATTCTTCTTTTTTTCTTTCTTTATTTCGCAAGACCCATTCTTGCTTCTGTGCTGTGTTGCCCTCGTATATCACTTTTAACGGCGTGAAAATGCAGGACCTCCCTTGTTCTCGATAGAAAAAATTCTATGTGTGTCGGCAGGGACGAATCGGTGAGGCCGATTTTATGCCGCTTCACGCTATGGGAACCCGGGGAAATAGTAAGAAAAAGAAACGAGAGAGACAGAAGTAAATGGTGATATCTAGGTCATTTTGTAAATTGGATTGAATCGACGGTTTAGTCAGCCGAAATTTATGGCTTCGGCGATATTCTCTGGTTGACGTAAAATTATAAAATATTATTAGAAAAATTACAGAAAAAAGGAAATTATTTTCGAGTTGAACAAAATTTAGATTTAAGTTTTTTTTGTTATTTTATTGAAAAATAAGAGTTTTTGAAATAATTTCGAGTTTACTTTGCCAAAGACACTGCTGGTTTCAACTTTATGGACAACCACGTCGACTAATTAAGAATTCATTTATTTTTATAATTTTTTAACGCTAGATTTTTATTTTTTGGTTACAGATTATAGTTCTAGTGAAATGAAATCAAATATTGATGATAAGCTCGATAAGTTTTCCTTTTTTTTAAAAAAAAACAACAATTTTTTAATTATTTTTTATATCTGGTCTAATAATACAAATTTCCTCAGAATAAAGAACAATTTTAAAAAGAGAAAAGAGTAAATGAAATAATCATCAACATTTGAAACCAGCTATGTCTGCAAACTTCCGCTTTTGCTGTATAATAAACAATCAATTCAAAAAAAAAAAATGAATGAGATCGGCGACCGGTGCGACAAAAAGAGCGAGAAAGGTGCAGAAAACTGACAAGGTCGCTGTTACACGGTTGCACGTGCTGTTACGAATCGCGTCATTTAACCCCACCATCTGTTACGCGATTTTTCTCATCACAGATCATCGTCCAATTTTTTGTTGCTCAAAAATAAATGTCAACTCCAATTTTACGAACAATAAAAAAAGGAAGAATACGAATCACCTAGCTGAAAAAACAAGATGATTAATTTCTGTTTATTTTTATTTAAAATTGTTGTTTCAAATTTTTAAAGAGTTACTGCTTTTGTACAAAAAATAAGCTCTACTCATTGCTATTCGAAAAACAATTCCAATGAATATTCAAGCTTTTACATCTGAAAGTACAAAACGCGGCTGGCGCGTGTGTCCTTTTGGACGGCCAAATCAAAAGCGTATATTTATGACACGCTTAGCTTTTTTCCCTCCTTTGACAATATTATCGCAATTTCATGCGAAAAGATTTAATCGTTTTGGAATCTCAATCGACAAGCGAACGAGGAAAAAAAAGAGAACCCATGCAAATGTGATGATTTCCTGGGAATTAATTGTCAGGTGGCGCTTGGAACGAAATTAGCCGGCCTTATTTATTTGTATTATATATTTTTTTCTTTTGTCGCTACATTTGTTTCAGAAAAAAAGAAAGATTTAATTAAAATAAATGACGAAATTATGCAGATTTGGATTTGAATTTTTTTATCATAAAGCAGACAAGATACAAACTTTTCTTCTTTTTTTTTTTAAATAAATTAATTATTATTATATAACTCCATTTAACATTTAATTCAAAATCAAACACAGACTTGATTTGACATTTTTATAAAATAGAATTATAATATTTATGAATTTCAGAGTTGACAAATGAAATCGACAACTAGTTGCAACAAAATTATTTTCTTCATAGTAAAAAGAAAGAATCACATAAACAATAAAATCTGTGCAAAGTTGATTCTCAATGTTTTAAAATGAAGTTTTAACATAAAAACTGAATTGAGGTAAATTGTTCTTAAATATGTAAATTAGACATTACATTAAGTTATCATTTGAAAGTGGGGATCGATGAACCCAATTTCTCTTGAGCGCAAATTATTATTAGAATTGCGGTGACGCTTTTGCAGCGTCTGGCACCGGTCCAGCGGAGCGTCTGGTTTTCTCGGGGCCGTCGCGACGCGTGCTATTTCTCGCCGCGCTCCATTTGACAGCGTCTTCCTCGTTCCACGAAAGTTGCGTCGCGGCACCGTCCGATTTCCGCTTCCGTGTGCGCTTTTCCACGGCCAATTTAACGCGTCACTGTAAAAATGAAGCCACTAAAAGTTAGCGACAACGAATTAACAGCAATAACAATTTACACAGTAGTTGGAAAATCTGGTGAACGTAAAACTGGAACGCGCGCGCGCCTGTCGATGAAGAGTCAAGTGAAAGGGAAAGGAGGGCAAAGAGTGTCCATTGCTCAACAAGGGACACACACACACGTAGTTTTTGTCAGTCAGGCCTTTTTTGTTCTGCGGCAGCTCATTCCGAGCACACTCGGTGCCACATAAAAACAACTTAATTAGAAAACAAGCCAACACTTTGATCAACACAATTTAATTAAAGTTCCTTCCCGCAAGTTGAAAAAATTCTGCGTATTTTAGTGACAATATATGCTGCAACTCTTGTTTTTAATGTTTAGAAAAGAGACAAGTTTGTAATAAATTACAAGTTTTGTTTTGCAGAAACACAAAAGCTTAGTTTCATTTGTTTCAATGTTGTTGCTTTGTTTAGTTTTGTTAGCAATTGAGTTAGCTTACTTTTTGTTAGTTTGCTTAGATCTTGTATTGTGATTAGTTTGCTTTGATTATTGAATTAGTTAGCTCATTTTGTAAATGTCTATCTTGCTTAATTTGCTTAATTTTGTAGTTAGCTTATTTGCTTTAACTTCTTTAGCTGGCTTATTCTCGCTTTTTGTTATTTGTGTAGTTTTCTTGCTTTTGTAGTTTTCTCATCTATTTTAAGTTTGCCTAGTTACTTTCCTTTTTTTAATTTCTTCGTTTCCATTAATTTTGTGTACCCAGTTTTCACTTAAATTATAAAAAAACCATTGCCTCTTTGTTACAGAAGAAGAAATCGACGTAGTCACCTACGAAAAGCCCACCCGGCCGACCGCGACTTTCCCGACCTACCCGCAGTACGGCCAGCAAAAGGAGTACCAACAGATGATGGACACCGCGCTACGGCAGCGCTCGAAACAGCAGCAGGACGAGGCTCCGCGACCGCGGCCGCGCGGTCGCCCAAAGGGTTCCACGCGAAAACGCGCTCTCGAACTGGAAGACAGCAAGCCCGCACGTCGTCCGCGCAAAGTCGGCCGCAAACCCGGTCGCAAGAGTCTGCGTGAGGTCGAGCACGCCAACAACGAGGCCGACAAACGGCAGAGCCACAACGTCATGGAGCGGACCCGTCGCTCGCAGCTGAAGACCCACTTTGTGGACCTGCGTCGCGTCATCCCCACCATCGAGAAAAAGCTTAAGGCACCGAAAGTCGAGATCCTGAGTGTTGCGCGCAATTTTATCATGGAACTGCAGCAGCAGGACCGCGCACACCGCGAGGAACTCTATCGTCTCAAAAAACAGCACATGCGACTGCTCAGCGAGCGCGCCAGACTGCTCAGGCAGCAGGGCGCCGTCAAGGAACAGGAGTACAGCTATGACTACTATTACTCTAATGAGTAACTCTTCACGATTCGTCCAATATCTTTTTTCCGTTCTTTTCTGTACAGTTATTATTTTATTACAAACAAAATATTAATAATTATCATGAAAAAGGTTTTTTTTGCACGCGCGATGATTATGACTTTTTTGTAGCTTGATAGAGGTAGGCTTGATGATTTTGTATGGGTATGGAAAAGAAGTCGCGGCTGGCCCGCGAAGAGCCGGTTGAAAAAAGTGTTCGGGGCAGTGAGATTATGATATAAACAATGCATTTAGGATTGTTTGTGCGACTAAGTTTTTTTTCACCCCCTTCTTATATATTATTCTTATTCTTCTTTTTTTGTAATGTATAAATTTGATATAGTTTATATGTTAAGAATTTACAGGATTTGTAAACTTAACTTTTAATAACTACAATTTAAAGTATGTTAAGGGATCTCTCGAGTTTTAACGTTTGCGGTAAAGTTTGTTTCCTAGACACACTGTACACGACTTAAATATTATATTGACTTGTAGAATCGTGGATTGTGAAAGCGGAGTTGAGCAGCAAGAGAGACTGTAGAAAAAAATTAATGTTTCGGCTTAATTTGACTTATCGCGAATTTTGGTGAATCATTGTTCTGCGAGTATCTTTCGTAATGACGTGAAATTATGCAACGACTGGAGATTAGTTTCTTTTTTTTTAATTATTTTTTTCTTCAGTTCAACTTTTGATAGGAATTTGTCAGTACAAAATAATTTGTCGGTACAAAAAGTGTGAGAGCCAATGGAAGTTTAG
The DNA here is from genome assembly GCA_022817325.1 of Idris sp. 1 HC-2018. Classification (NCBI taxonomy): domain Eukaryota; kingdom Metazoa; phylum Arthropoda; class Insecta; order Hymenoptera; family Scelionidae; genus Idris; species Idris sp. 1 HC-2018. Next base: position 16,527 of record JABFPM010001051.1, on the reverse strand, counting down.
TCATAATAATGTAAGACATAAAATAATAATTATCGATTTGTTTCTAGAATTCACTCAATTTGATTTTGTCTACTAAATGTATACGTAAATTAATTTTTTTTTCTTAAAAAAATTAATTTGAATATGGTCTAAGGCAGATTGTATGCAGACTGATTTTTTGCTCTATATATATATATATTTTTTTTTTTTTTTTTTCGTTTATTAGTTGATAATTTTTTCTTATTTTGTATTTTCGGAAATTAATTGCAGTCAAACCTCGATAAAGTGGCCCTGCTTGATTGAGAGGTTTATCACTAAATTGAGGTTCGAATGTAAACTCGTAGATTAATTAGTATGCGATTTGATTATTATAAATTTAGTGAGAGCTGTCTTCCAAAGTATTAGTTAGGGTTATATCATAATAACATATTTTTATCGTTTTTGTAATAATTAATAATTAAATATCTACATAAGAATATTATATACTTTTTTGTAATTTGTCATTTAGTTTTTTAGAAATAAAACAACATAAAAATTATGCCACTATTATATATAATTTTCTAAACATAAGTTTAAGATTGATATATATTTAATTTTGTACTTATATATTAACACAAAATTTGATGTTTTCTCGGAGCGCATTTTCAATACCTTATTTTTTGATCGATATGAAAGAAACATTTTGATCTATTTTTTATCTTAACAAAAAATCTTACAATTTGTTCCAAAATTGAACTTTAATTTTTAATTTCAAGGATAATATTACATATTTAAGATTAATTTAAGTTACAATTAAGCTTTTATTACTGTTTTATTTTTATTTTTCTCAAATAGTAATAAAACAAAGAAAGATTCGGTAGGTCAAATTCAGCCGATTTTCCGGGCGAAATTGCTCTCTCTTGTTTTTTTCCGAAAATTTTCATCAGCGAGATTCTTTTTTAATTTTACATTTTTGCACGAATATACATATATAAATACCTACTTATATACGCATTTGCTATATTTTTTGTTTTCAATTCGGCTCAGAACTAAGAGTGTTACACAAACTCGACGGGGAATATGAAGACCGTGCGAGTCTCAGTTTTGAGATCATGATTGCTAGTTAACCAAAAAAGAAGATAAAACAGAAACGAAAAAGATCTACAAATGATTGCAGCTCCCGATCTTCATATTGACATGCGTATTATAACTTTTTTTTTAATTTTTTTATTTTTATTAAAAATTACCCAAATGATGTTACGATAAGCGTTTATTATTACATAATTATTCATATTATCATTATTATTCATATTTTTATAAATTTGGATGAACGAGAATCACCATTGAGATGTACTACACGAGAGTTAATTTTTTTGTTTCTGCGCAGATGGCGCTTCTCGTTCTCAACTTAACTTTTAACGAAGATATTTTGCATGATATGTGTTCGAAGATCACATTCTTGTTAACGTGTAAAACAAAAAAAAGAATACATGTAAATAAAGAGAAAATGAAAGTATGCTTTTATGTGTATATGTTATGTGAGTCGTAATTTTTTTTTGTATTTTTTTTTTTAAGTATATAAAACTGTAACACTTTTCCTCAATGCCTCGCTTTGCGGTGGTGGCGCTGTAGTCGTGCCACTTCCTTGACGTATAACAAATATTATAGTGTAAATATAGCTAAACTTTTATGCGTAACAAAAATTATATATATTTACAGATAAACATATTCATATATACATATTTACATACACACGTTGACAAGTGTAGCTGTATATCCACGAATATGCCTATATATATTTGTTACATTGTGGATATACCCCTCCCCCCTTCTTCGTCCTTAATTTTTTGTATTTTTTAAAAACTATTATTTAGCAATACAAAATATGTTTTTTTTTCTTAATTTTGGAGTTCGCCTTTTTATTATATTTTAAGAATGTGTGAAATATCAAAAAAAGTGCGTAACCAAATCGATGATATAAGTATTGCTAAAACCATTTATATTATTATCATTACACATATATATATACTGTATGCGAGGTGTTTTTATTGAATTTAGATAAGTATTTGGAAGTTTTGTAACGTGAATCACAAACAGAAAGTTATTCCACTTTGGAATTAAAATAAAATAAATAATTCAATAGCAACTCAACTGAGTGTATAAGCTTTTTACACACACGTCATTTTGCCGTATTGAATCGCGTCAATTATAGACAGTATTCCTTTTTGTAACTTTTATGTACATAATATACACACTCACTTTGAAAAAAATATCGACTGAATTAGTAGCAAAATATCGTGCCTCGGTTTTGTGAAATTTTACTTCAAACGGTTTGTTTTTTCAGCAGCAACTTTCAATAAGTGCCTTTTGCCAAAAAAATAAAGTGTCGTGCTTCTTCCCTTTGTGCCAAAAGTAGATGTCTATAAGCTAGGACGCGGACAAAAATGAGCTCAAAACTCATCCCACCCACCAATTTTTTTTAATTTTTGTTATGCTTATACTCAACAGGAGAAAAATTTTGTAAAAAAATTGCCCTCGACGAGACTCGGCAAATTTGTAAAACACTCGAATATGATACTATTATATAACATAAATATATATTTTTCTACAAAATTGTTTTTTATTTTTCTATACTTTAAAAAAAGAAGTGTCTCCGAGGGTCTCTAAAAACTATCATTTTCAGTTTTCTTTTCAATGCGACAAAGTTTCTTAAAAAAAAAGAAAAAACAGTTTTTGAGAGAAAGAAAGAGAGAGAGAGAGAGTACAAATGTACCTGGTGTAATCACATGTTAGAGAAGTTATATATGTTATATATATTATATATAATCTATCGTAGTATAAACGTAGAAGTAATTTACGAAGACAATTATTAATATCGTAAATAGTTTGTATGCAATAAAAACAATCTACTTTGAGATTTGATCCAGTTTGAATTCAAAAAAAGTTTTAAAAAACCAGTTTCTCATGTCGATCAAATTTTTGAGAAAAAAAAAGAAATGTATTCCTGCAACAAGTTTTAAATTTTACCTCTATTGTAAATAATTTAATAAACACTTCCTGCTAGACATTGTGTTATTTGTTATGTTCAAAAGTGACTATTTGTATTTTTTTACATTTTTATGCACAGAAAAATACGAGAAAAAATATTTCATTTCTTTTTGTTCTTCATTAAAAAAAAAGGAAAAAAAACTTGTTGAAACTTTCTGTGAAACGTGGATTCGCACGTTCCGCTGTGTAAATGTTGTATAAACCAAGGCATCTTGTTAATCGGACAATTTTACGTCAATGACGATTAATTGCTGTACAGAAGCTTCCTCAGATATCACACATATGCATATAAATATTATTTTATCCAACTTTTTTTTCAACACGTTTGTTCAATAGTTCAAACAATACGTATATAAATATTGTTAACGTAAAATTTTCCACATAGTTGTACATTTAAACTACGAAGCAGATATGCAAAGTTTTTTGCTAAAAAATAGTGTCAAACGAAACAGTTGTTATTTATTTTAGGAAAAAAAAGAAAACAAGAAAAAAAAAGTACCAATAGTGATTCACAAACGAGATACAGGTAAAATTCGAACGAATAAACTCTATAATGACAAGCGAGCGCGTATTTAGCACAAAGGTATATCAAAAGAATATTCTTTTCATTAAAATCTAAGCATAATATTTGTCGAATTTAAACACGATTTTGTAGGAAAATGAATAAGAAAGAAAAATGGTTACTACGAACCCTGTTGGGTGAACAATTATTTTGTTTATAATGATTAATTTTTGTTTAGTTTCGATTCTTCTTCTTTTTTTAAATAATTATAATATTATAATAACGATGTCGACGTACGGAATCTTAACGATTTCTTGTCAGCATTTTATTGATATGTAAGCGAGTTCTCAACGACATATACGATTGTTTCTCTTTTTTTTATTGGTTCCACATAGTTCCTTGACGATTATATCGATAATAAAATTTATCTTATTCTATTAATAAAACAATGTATGATTTAAAATATTGTGTAATAATTATTTCACAACCTCCTGAATCAAATTTCTGCAATTAAAATTACTAGTTGAAAGATCTATTATTATAATTCATTTTATACGCATTTGATGTGTTTAGTCAAATTTAAAATTAGTTTGAAATTAGATTCAAAGAATAATAAATTAGATGACTCAGATTTCACAAGAAGTCGAAACTTGGATGTAAATACACAGGGTAAGTTTATTAATCTATATTTACTTTTTTTTCTTTTCTTTTTTTTCTTAATTTTATAATGTATACAAATTTTAAGTTCTAAAATTTCAAAGTCATTAGGAATTTGAAGTATAATGTTACCTTTTTGATACATTTATTACCGTTAAAAAGATATATTTATAATAAAACTTCTTAACACTTATTAAGTAAATTACAATTCTCGCACTTATTATTCACAAATTTAAATTGCACGATAAAAAAGAAATAGCTCTTTTATTCAACGTGTGTTATAATTTATTATATTTGTTCTATAAAATAATTCAAATATAGATAAGTCGAATTCCCACATGGGGACGGATAATAAAAAAAGCGTGTGTGTTTTATATAGAACACATATGCGGATTGCTAGAATTTCGTAAAGTCAGATGCAGATACAGGCTGTCTCGCATGGGGAGATAAGCTCTTTTTTTCTAAGCTGATGACACGATCAGTAGGATTAATCTATTGCGATAACACATATATATAAATATATATACAAAATGAGCATGTATAGATAAACATTTTTTGCTTAAATCTCATGATTTGTTAAAAAAATTTAATTAAAATGAAATTTACTTTTGTATCAAATTATTGTCATATATGTTTCGTTTTGTTGAGCAACTGTTTCGGGAAGAAAAGGATTAAGGATCGGATTCTTCTACCTGATCGATTTTCTCATCCGACCCACATGTGGCAAAGTTTATTAGAGCGCGGATGCCGAAAAAGGAGCATCACAAGGGGGCGTGGACTGGCCTCGGAATTTTGACGTTACGATATCTTGTAACCCTGGGTTTTCGCCATTGAACTTATGCGGGCCAAGTCTGTAAGGACAACACGTCTTCCGGACCCCTTTCAGGAGCCAAGGTTGCGTGCTCCGAATGAAATAAATTTGTGTAAAAAAAGTTTTACTAAAATACAAGGTACATACTTTTCAAATAAAAAGTCCCAGATTATTGTAAATTATGATTTAAACTTATTGCAGATAAACTTTTATACATAGTTGTTTTTTTGATTTATTTACTCAATAATTTCGTTGGAAATTCATAGCACAAGTGATAAAGTATTCATTTATCACGACAAAACATTACAATTAAAGTTTATCCGACTTTATATAATTGATAACATTTCACAATAGAATGTAATAATTTATTACACAAATTTGCAACACATCTGAGAAGTAAATTGTTGTCTAAACTAAAAAATTAAAATGAAAATTAAAAAAAAGAGAAATTATCAGCTTAAGTTGATTTTTTAAATTGGCTACAATTTTTAACTCGATAAAAGCTGCGATTTGAAAAATAAAAAGCGTTTGATGCCGGAACAAAAAGTATTTTGCTTTAGTTAATAAAATTGTCTGGCGATACCGAAAATTATATGCTTAGTCGTTTATTGGCCTTTTTGATATAAATGCTGAAAGCAAATTTTCATCAAAAAGTTGTGCGCCGAAAAATTGGCCAACGATGCATATAAGTGATTAATTTGGAAACTGGTGCCACTTTTAAAAATGTGCCCTGCAGAACAGAATATTCGACCGGTCCGAAACCATCGAGTTTGTTAAATGAGAGAATTATGGAAAGCAGCCCCAGCCTATGACGTATACACACAAAATACCACGAAATCCCAACTTTCTTGGCAACCATAAAAATATATGTATACTCTCGCTGTATATAATCTTCGTATTATATTCATATATATAAATACTTTGTTCATTCCGCCAATTTAATTTCACGCGTTATTCAAAGCCCTTATCGCAACACCCACTTTTATAATAATAAAAATACTGTATATATTGTTCTTTAATTAAATATCTATTGGATATCTAAAAGAAAAATTTATAGCTTATGCAAATTTTGAAAAGAAAACGATTTCTTTTCAATAATAATACATTTTTAAAATAATAATAACTTTTTAAAACAATAATACATTTTTGAAATAATAATAAGTTAAAATATAATTTTTCTTTTTTAAACAATTTTCATAATTACTTTTTTCTGCTTACAATAATCTTTTCATTATGTATGTATATACAGTATTTTTTTTTCTACAAATGTATGTAATTAGTTTGTGTGAATCTAAATTTAAAATCAACCAATTTGAGGCTTTTCTATTATGTATGTTTTTTAATAGTTAATTTTTGTGTAAGTCGCATAATAGGATATGCTTAATATATAGAAAAAAAATATTGTCTATGCAAGCGCATAAAAAGGAAGATGAGTGTCGCTTTCTTATGTAAACTAAGCATGTGTTACGGCAATTATTGTAATTGGTTAGTTATAATCGCTTGGTGATAACCAGAGACACCGGTCACTGGGAACTCGAAATTCTCATACTAACTTCTATTGTCAACAAAAATTTTATCATTTGCTTAGTGTAAATGATAAAATATTAACATTTAGTTCATGAGAACAATTTTAACTGAAAAGAAAAATGTTTATTGCATTATACTTCTGAGCTACTTTTAATTTTATATTTTACCATTTTAATTATTATATTAAATATAATTATTGAACAATAATTTAGATTTAACAATTTAATTAATATTAATATTTAAATAATGTCTTGTAAACAAAATTATTACAGTTGGGATCATAATAAACAAAGTTTAATTGAAAAGTAGGTAAACAAAATGTATACTCTCAATTTTCATAAAATTGTTTATTTATTTAACAGCAAATTATGTTGAATGACAAAAACACAAGTGTATGATTTTACTATGTAGCGTAAGTTGTATAATTGCAACCTTTACACGCAATCGGATGGCGCCAGGGAAATGACTCACAAACTACAAATAACGTCAGTTATTATTTCAAAGTATCACATTTTTGATAACCAAGAGATTTGTTTAAAGAATTTTATCAAATTATTGACACAAGAGATGTTTAAACAAATTTCTTATTTTTGTAAATAATTTTTTGTTGTTTAAATTGAAATTCCTTTTATTGTCATCTGAAATTGTTTATAATAAATATATCTTGTAAGTTTACAAGTTTATTTTGTCGTCATTTTCTTTTTATAAAAAAAGAAATTATGTCAGTTTTCCTACAAAATAATGGCAAATATTAATTATTAATAAAAGTCTATTTATAAAAATTCAGGAAGAATATAATTAAACATTTTGCAGGAAATAATTCAAAATCTGTGCAATTCGTAATTCCATATACGATTGTGTAATTTTATTTGTGTTTTATAACACGCTGAGTTGTTATTATTAGAATCATGTGTAGAGAGTACACATTTATAATTTCATATAAACTCTGCGGGATGATTAACTTTTTGCTGTTAAAATTTAATGACAAATCCTATTATTATTTGCGTATAGCTATATTTTGTGGATGACACGTCATTTTTTAATAGAGAAGATCATTATTCAAATAAAAAACTAACATTCTAATTGACTTTTAAGGTTTATAACATGCGATTATTATATATTCAACAAATTTATCAATAAAGTTAAATTTTATTTTATTTTAAAATATTTTTTCTGTAAACTAGAATAATTAAGAATTTATCTTAAATTATTGCAAATAATATTGTTAGCTATGAAGTTTATAAGTAATAATTTAATTTTTTTGTTTAAAATTTAATTGTTTAACTGTTTTTTCTACAGAAATTTCTATTTAATTTAAAAATGGACTTGAAGTTATGCTTGTATAAAATAATGTATTGCTAATCAATATTGCAGGTCTAAATTTTGAATGTTGAGTATTACAACATACTTTGAAATAGCGAGTAAGATATCTTATAAAGCAGTACGTACAGTTAATCCACTTTATATACTGCATAGCGTAGAAATTGAAAGAAATTGTGCAACATTATTCAAGTCAATTTTTAGTATCTATTTAAAATTAATTGCAATTTACAATTGAAATTTATTCAAACTTTTAAAAATTAACCCTAGTCATGAAATCAATTTTTTTATCAAATTTCAAGACGAAATTTCCTTAAAATCAAAAAACAAACTTTTTCTCTTAAAAATTAACTAGAAAACGTTATTCAAATTCCTGACGATTTGTTTCCCAGTAAAAGTACAATAAAATAATTGTTATTAAAATTTACCGTTTTCTTTTATCTTCTTATTTTAAAACGTCAAGTCTTTTACATTTAAATTGCCCTACTTTTTATTTAAATAGACATTTACCTGCAAATTCAATTTTCGTAAATGTTGAAAGACTTTTTATCATAATTTAATCTTTATTTAAAAGTGAAACATATTTATCTTCAAAAAAAAAAAAAAAATAAATACATGTAAAATGTTACCAATTAAGGATACTTATTTTTAAAACAAAAATAAGAGTGAACACCTGTTGAAATTTACAATATTTTACGTCTCCTGATTTATGTGCAACATAATATTGCATCGACCAAATATTATCCTGGTTATAAGTGCATATTAAATGACCGGGAGCGCAGACCTGTTAGTTGACTTTTCACTCACAATACAAGTCTGCGCATGCGCGACAGACAGCTCAGTGTAGTAATGGTGGACGATCAAAAATTGAGCATGACGCGGGTGCCTATCCTTGTGATCCTGGGCTCCACGGGGACGGGAAAATCGCGCCTTGGCATTGAACTGGCACTCAAATATTGTGGCGAAATTATTTCCGCCGACAGCATGCAGGTGAGCCCAAAAGTCGCACTCGGAGCTACGCTTTTCAATTCATTTTTTGTCAGCAGTCACTTAGAGGTTAACTCGTCACCACGAGGTGCACGATTTGTTTACTTTCAGGAACAATAACAACATTCAAGTTACGCGAAATTTATTTGCAACATTGGACGAGATTTTATTTCTTTGAAAAATAATTTTTGAATTTGTGTACTTAAATAATTTATGTTATATATATGTATGTATGTATGTTTATGAATACAAATGATTGGATAGTACTTATATTTTAAAAAGTATTTTTTTATTTGAATAATTTAGTATCATAATTTAATATCATAATTTTTAAGGCAATGTTTGTAACATACTTAATTCTTATTTGCTTCATTTTTTAATTTTTTTACTTAAAAAAAACTATTTTGCACAGATTAATGTTTAACCCTTTATGATCCGAATTTCATGATTTTTTGTTATTTATTAAATTTCATTTTTTATTTGAAATTATAATTTATATTTCAAGTTTGAATATAATATTTTTAGTTTAAATATAATTTTCAGTAAAAACTTCACATTCGGATTGAAAAGTTTCTTTTCAATCTGTTATTATTTCATTTGATAATTAATTAGAAAAAAGTTGTTTAATAGTTAACTATTAAATAAATAGAAAACAATAGGAAAAAAATATTTTTTGTAAAAAAAAACACCATTAAGCCAAAGGAAACAATAATAATTTAAATAACTTTTTATGGGGTGAACAAAATAATTTAAAAATTAGCAGGAATCATACCGAGGCTACAAAATTGCAAAAAATATAACGAAAACATGTTTGTCATGATTACATGTAATTCGGGTCTGAAAGGGTTACATACATTATTTTAGAAGTGATAAATATAAGTTTTATATTGATTAATTTTATTTTAATTTTTGTTTTAGATGTTCTACTAAGTTTGTATTTACAAAAATATTCTTATTCATCCTTTTGTAGCCATTAATTCTGGGGTCATAATATTTTATTTTTTCAATAAATAGTTTGGCAATATTTTATTTTAATCATTGTATTTTATTTTTAAAACCTTAATTAACATTTTTAATTATATTGATATATAAATCCAGTTAAAAAGTTATCCAACAAAAAAATTTTTTTTTTTTACTTTTCTTGTAGATCAGATATAAATTTGCAAATTATCAAATTCTTCACAGAATGATATTTAAAATTAAGTTAAAAGTCAGCTATTTAATGTCTATATTTAAACACAATTATTTACATTAATTCTAATGTTATTCAGTTGTATATTAATTATCAATTTAAATCCTCATTTATAAATTGATTTTAATTATGAAAATATTGCTATTATTAAAACAATTAACAAAAAATAACTTTTTTCATGTCGGGTAATTCCGTAAAAAACACAACAAGAATGTATATTCAGATTTGCAAACATACGTAAGTTCGCTGAAATAAGTCACATTTTACTTTTGTTTGAAAAATTACAAATGCACATTAACTGAAACTGATCAGTAAGTTAGCAGTTAAAATGTGTACAAAATAATTTATTAATAAACGTTGAATGAAAATATTTTATAATTAACATTTATACTTGCTTTAAAATGATAATTTTTAATTATCATTAATCTTTAAAATACTTTGTCGGTTAATTATTATTATTTGCCACATTTAAAATGAATTAACCATTAGGAATCTAAAATTAATTCTAAACTTTGAATGGAATATTTGCACATTTTTACAATGCTAATTCATTATTAATTCATGAATAATATTCTCTTCATTATGTGATAATACTTGAACATTGTAATCCATTTAAAAGAAGATAAATTCATTTTGCTTCACGCAACGATTATTATATTATTATCGTAACTGTAAACTTGATGAGTTTTGCACATGAGAGTGAAACTAACTCAGCCACCATCATTAAAATATCTAGTTTCCCAATTTAGATGACCCAGTAACCCTAATATCATAAGACTATTCGGGATAACTGGATGATTCCTTTGAAAACTATCGCCACCAACACTGACCACTATAATATTACAATGGCATCTGAATCCAAATTTAAACTCAACATTTTTACTGTTCTACTTATAAAGTGCTCAAAGTGCTCAAAAAATAAAGAACTTTTTAAATACACTCGTTATTAAAGTTTCTCACTCGAAATTTATTTAATAAAAGGATTGTATGAAATTAAAACAAAAGGTTCCTGGAACCTTAAACATTAATTGTATACTTTTTTTCACATTTGTATATCTCATAGTTTGCAAATAATTAAAAAAAGAGCCTCTTATAAGCTCAATTGGAAAAAAAGATTCTAACAAAATGAAAGAAAAATTCATACTTTTGTTAAAAAAGGTATTCATATAAGATTAATATCCTTTAATTTTACTACTTAGTTTTAATAATACAAGAAAAAGTCTACGAAGTCCAAGAAAAAGTCTTTTTATTAAAACAATAAACTTTCGTTGAAATAAATGTAAAAATATTTTTTTAAAGTAAGTATCTTGATATATTTAACACGACGAAGATAGGAATGAGAATCTTTAAGAACGCGTATTTCAAGTTTATAAAATGTAAATTAATAAAGAATAGGTAGGCTTTTCTGAAAACTGTTTTAGCCGGTAAAGATGTGTACATTTTTTGAGGAAAATAAAATATATGGCTTTAATAAATTTGTGTCCACAAAAAATGTGTTGTCGAATTAGTTCTTAAGGGGCACCGACTGGGAACAAAATTATGGAAGGCATTAAGGTCAAAACATTCATTCACAAGAAGGAGAGGAAAAAATTGATTTGTGGTGTATAAGATCCGGTAGATTCAAGTGAAGAAAACTGCCTTTCAGTGTGTTTCGACAAGAGAACGTCCGGTCATGCAAAGCGTATTATAACATGTTCTATATTTATGTCGCCCGCAGGATTTACCATTCAGATACAATTTTACACTTCAATTTTAACATAAATATTTCATGAGTCTGGAAGACAAATTCTTTTCTACTGCGTACGTTGCTTCCTAGAAGTTGTTAATTGTTCCGGGATATCCTTGACTTTTGTTTGATGATCTTTTCCAATTTTTCAATATAAATCAACTTTCTTTAAACTTTCCAAATTATTTTATTTCACTTTTCGTAACATTAATTGTCAAACGTCCGGCAAATAAATTCTTATAATTCTTTGGATTTTTTTTCTTCTTTTCCAACTTTATATTTTCCTGCAAAACTCTCCTCATCAAGCTGAATAAATTATTGATGAAATTTTTCAATTCCGAGAACTTGCCGAGGAAAATTTGTACAATTGAGCATAAATATTAATCGAGTGGTAAACTAACTATGTTATTTTTTATTTGTCGAGATTAGCGTCTTTTAGTATTTTACAATACTCCAATAGATCAGTGGACATTTAACTGTTCAGATAACATAATCTGATTATTATTTAATACACCTATTTGTAAATAACAATTTTTTTCTGGAGTATCTCGAGAAGGATCTTATGTAATAATTATTATTAAAATTTCATTAAAACAGAAGATTTTTGTTCAACGGAAGAATTTGTAAAAATTATCTTCTACATTATTTGTTAATGTTACGCAAGATTTTTGACATAATCTTTTATGTTAATGATTATTACACGATTAATAGTGTTATAAAGATAACTTTACACTGTTTTATATATTTATATAAATTTACCAACAAAGGATATAATAATAATATTAATAATTATTGATAATGTGAATCTAGTTTATTAAATAATTTTATTTCATATTTGTGGTTAAAAAAAGAAATTATGATTAAATATGTGATTTATCAAAAATAAATCAGTGATTAATTAATTTATTTATTCTTTTTATAGATATTTAATCGTGTAACAAAAATGGCTAATAATTTGCATAATATAATTTATTTAACAAGTAATTAGCAGACCATGAAACTAAACTCGGGAGTCGTTTTTTACGATCAAAAATACGAATGAAAGTTGGCACATAAAATCGTTATCGAAACCATATCGCATACAGAACATTTAACCCCTAACCATAGCATTATCATATGTTATGTCTTTTTATCTATATTGTACAGTATCAGTCGCGATTGTGGCATTAATGTAAATGTGCATAACGTCACATGTTACGTATTTGTAATTTATTCAACATTGTGATAAGTGGCTATAAATAAATCAGAGACCAACAAAATTATCGACTCTTCTTTGCTCTTTCTTGTTTTTGTTCGTTCTTTCAGTTCCTTCATTCATTTATCGCAGTACAATACATTACATAAGACGACACACTGACTTCAAATTTTTGTAACATTGAAAAGCCATCGAGATAACGGGTCTTTTCTCATGATATAAATTTTTCCCCTTTTAAAAATCTTGAAAAAAAAGAATCGTTTGTCAGAACACCGTGGGAGAGACTTATTAACTCGTATTAATTTTTTTTCGTGCTATTGAAAACTGTCAATGAAACCCAGACGTTTTTGTTTTTTTTTCCAGGAAAATTCTTCAAAAACTGAATGAATGCGAGAAAAAAAAATCCTGATTTATTTCACCAGAAAAATTGTGACAAATTCTTTGTTTTATTCAAATCCAGATGTTCACCCTCGTAAAAGATCGGTCGTCAGAAAAAAGACGAATTTATGGAAACTTCCTTTTTGTTAATTACAAAAGTTTGATTATTTATTATTTTTTTATTTTCTCCCCAGTTAATTGACGGGAACACTGGTTTCCATTAACAAGCAGAGTCCTGTTACATTTCGAGAATCGCATAACCGGAAAAGGCAAACACTGACAATCGGATTTGGAAAAAGAAAAAAAATCCGTTTATTCACACCGTGTGTTAATAATCTATATTCGCGATGGAATCGGTTGAATAAGCGTATGTATTATTTAAAGGCTCAGTACGATTTCCATTAATCCACATTTCCTGTGACCTCTTCTAGTGGCAAACAGTAACACCTAAAGTTCACGCGTCTTTTTTTTTGTCCAAAATTCCTTTCACTCTGTGTTCTTTTTTTTATTCGCGACTTGGGTTTGCTTTATGCCGGCTGGCAGTAAATCAAAAATGAGGTTCGTGGAAGCCGCGGAAGTGTCGTAATCGGGCTACAGTATGGTCGTTGTCATCAGCAGAGTTTGAAGGCCAAAAGTCGGATCGTTTTAATTATACTGTTTCTGCGCCGGCATTTCGGTGTTATCGCGCGCGAAGGGCGTTGCTCCGAAAAAAAGAGTGCTTTTAACGCCTTTGTCACACTTTGGCTCCCACAGTTGCACCGGCTTTGTTTAATCTTTTTTTTGTTAAGTAGAGGAAGTAGTTCGCTTGATATATTGACTAATCGAAATAGGCTTTTAAGAATTTTATTTTAGGGTATCAATAAGGGTTACAAAGTGGATTTACAAAAACACTAAGAAACCGAATTTTCGTAAACTTTGCAAGTAAATGTTGCAAATGGTTTGTAAAGTTTAAGAATTTGTTGTAAAATAGTATAAACTTGGTTTCCAGCTTTTATTGGAGGGAAACATTTGAGAAACTACTTTTACTGAAATTGATTCTTTTGTTTCAAGATTTTTGGATGTGCACGTTTTTTGATTACAAAATGTTGGCTGATTGAAATCAATCGCACGTTGTCAAAATGCTGCTTTAAATATTGCAGAAGAAATCACGTGCTTGCGAAATGCGCGTTACTTCCGGTAGGGTGTTTCCGGTTTCTTCTTACGCGCGTGAAGTGTTAAATGAACAAGATCGTGACAGCATTGTTATTTTGCCAACTACCGGATAGAAGTCGTTTTTATTATTATTTTACGATGCTGTTTCTGTTGCCAAAAATATTGACCGGTCAAAAATAAAATTGTTGAAATTGAATAAAAATTTTAATTAAACGTTTCCCTAAATTAAGGAAGATTAAACACTACTGATATTGCTTAAAATGTTGAACAAGTCATAGGTCAAGTTCTAAAGGCCAACTTATTTTTCGATAAATCGTCTGATAAGCACAGACATCTGAACCCGCGGTGTACTCTATGACCAAAAAGTATGGCGTCCTGTTGGACTTCTTAATCAGCCAGCCCTTTTGTTTTCGCCACACATGTCGTATAATTTTCGACTTTTAGGTCAGTCGTTGAATCCAGATTAGCCTTCGACTTGTGATGCGCATTTCAAATGTCTGCCAGGATAATACATACTTTTTTGTTTTTGTTTCTCTTACGATCAATCGTTTGGATTTCTCGTACTGTCTTTTAATTGGCTTGTTTCGTAACAAAACAATTCGACGTTTGAATGCAAATTAACTTTCAAATTGCATGTCGTTTTCATCTTTATTTTTTCAACTATAATTTTCATTAATATTATATTTTTCCTAGTAAGGCCCTAAAACTTCGAAAGCTCAAACCCCTGAATCCAAAAAATCTTAATTTTAAAATCCCTAAATCCAAACTTCCTAAATCTACAATTCCCAGATTTAAAACCTCTAAGCCCAAAACCTCTAGGGGTTTCTAAAATTTGATTTGCAGATAGAACAACCTTATATTATACGGGGGAAAAAGAGGTGTATCTAGACTTTTTGTTTTTAACTTAAAAAAGTGAATGATAAATTGAAAGCTAATTTGGAAACGAGTAATACCGTTCGATGACATCGTGGAATGTTGAACTTGAGTGAAAATAGTCTATTCACCTGTTCGCGTTGGTAGGTGTGAATCAATAAATGCAAAACGGCTGAAGAAACTGCCGCACAACGGGCCATCGACCTTAGTTATTGCGCGCGTGCATACGTAAAGGCTCCTTCACAATGGTCACGAAAAGTAATACGCTACGCAAACGCAAGCGTTTGAGCGCCCGTTTAAACGCATCAGCCTGCGTAGCACGAATTGATTGCATTTACTTTTTTTTTGTAAAATTGGAATAAATTTTTTTTTTCATTTTTATAAAATAAATTGCAAAGTAGATTAAGATTTTCGACCAAATTAAATATATTTGTTTTATTTAAACTTTTATAGTTCGACTTGCTGAAAAATGTTCATTTTGAAATTGAATTCAAAACTATACTGAGAGCTTTGAAAATTTTTTCTACAAAATGTTTGAAAAATATTCAAAGTTTTTCAGATAATGCATATATTTTTTAAATCTAAAAAAGAGTTAATTAAGAAGTTGAAGTTTAAAAATATTTATCAAGATTTGGGATTTCTTAATTAAGCAGTTTAGAGATACGAAAAAATTATGACCATAATTATGAATCTAGAAACTTGAAAACAACTCAAAACAATTTGCTGAAGAATTTTTTCATTTTGATCTTTGAAGGAAATAGATTGTCAAAATATTGTATGAGCTGTAGAGGATTTGAAGTTTAAAAATGGTGCAAAAAAGAGGAAAGAGCATTTCAAAATCTTAGACAAAATCTTTTTTGACAATTCCAATAACTTTATTCTTGCTTTTTGTCATTCTCCAATAACACTTGTTGAACAATAAGTCGAAGCCTGAATTATAAAATGGGCGAGCTAAATACATAGATGGTACTTTAACATTATTTCGCAAAATAAAAGTAACTGTAGTTAACAAATCATTAAATACAACGTAATATATTTTATATCTAGCACTTTAGTTGACTAAAAAATAATTTGAATTGCTTTAAACTTGTACGTTTTGTAATAAATAACTGTTCTTTAAATTTTAACAGTCTGCATTGTTAGACATGCTTAACTTTACTAAACATTCTCATAGATATGTAATTAAAAAATATTTTTAACG